>JANHGL010001948.1:0-20687 GCA_024611195.1 Ceyx melanurus
GTTAAGGGTGAGTGTAGGGAGGATGGAGCCAGACTCTTCTCAGTGTCATCCAATGACAAGACAAGAGGCAATGGGAGTCAGTTGGAGCACAAGAGGTTTAGGGTAAAGACAAGAAAAACTTTTTCCCAGTGAGGGTGCCAGAGCCTGGCAGGGGCTGCCCAGGGAGGTTGTGGAGTATCCTTCTCTGAAGACATTCAAAACCTACCTGGATCTGTTCCTGGGTGACTTGGTCTAGGTGATCCTGCTCTGTCAGGGGGGGTTGGACTAGATGATCTTTCTAGGTCCCTTCCAACCCCTAACATTGTATGATTCTATGATTTTTTCATTTCAGTAGAACATCCACCTGCCCCATGTGAGGCCAAAGGATTGTGACTGAGATAAAAAGACTCAAACATCTGTTCAATTCCCACATTTGGATTCAGAATTAAAGACATAGCCAGAAGTATAAGGAACCTTTGTAATTCAACAAAAGTTAGTTGTGTATCTTAATCCTATTAATATTTTAAACCACGCCATAACATTATCCCCAATATGTTGTTTCAGGAATGAAGGTCTAATTCCCAGCAACTATGTTACTGAGAACAAGAGCAATTTAGAAACATATGAGTAAGTACCCTTGAAAATTATTTCTAAATAATGGTTTGCAGCAATACATTTTAGTGCTTGATCCTTCAGTCTTCATTAGACATGAACAGGTGTTTAATGAAAGCTCTCTCTTTTTTCTTTTACAAAACATTACTCTTAGAATGAATTAGTGATTTTGATTTGGAAGTATTTGCTCAGAGTGTGTAACATGAAGGTTCAAATACTGAGCACTTCGACAACATTCATTTGCATAATTAATAATTTTAGAATCCAGATGGTTCCTGTTTTTGTAGGCTGACTGCCTAATGTTTCTGTATTCTGATCTCTTCATGTTGTGAACACGTAATTAATTGACTAGAAGCCAATTCCAATTAATTCAGTCCAATTTACTGGAGAGAAGAGTAAAATCCTGTAAAATTCTAGAGAAGAGAGGTTTGATGCAGTGACTGGGACTGTAATTTTCATCACACTTTGGCATAACTCTTCCCTGGCCTTTCTTTAGTTTCAGCTTATATTTAGTCACAGTAAATGGGGTAAAATTTATGTGATTTGCAACGGTCTAATAAAGCAACTCTAAATTAGCAGATCTTTATATAAGATGATTGCTCTATTTGGGTTTTTGGACTGGCCACAGTACAACTATTAAGATGGATTACTTTTGTGAAACAGAGCAAATGTTAATTTTTAGTGGCTGAAATTAGCTCATCTCCTTGTTGCAGGTGGTACTGCAAAAACATAAACAGAAGCCAAGCAGAACTTCTCTTGCGTCAGAAGGTAACTCAGCTTATACCAGAGCTAAAGATACCTAGAAAGACCCATCAGCAGAGGCATCAAGAACATTACCACAGTCAAACCCAAATCTGTTTGGTATGCAAAGAGAGAAAGACATCACAGGGTTTTAAGTTGTAGCCCTAGCAGAATCTGTGTAGATTTTCCATATGAGATAAATCAAATTGCATGCTCTTTACTGTGCTTGTTTTTTGGAGGTAACACTGAAAAGAGAAATCTTCTAAACTAGTGAGATTAGCAGAGCTGAATAAAAAACACCTTCCCTGTATCCTTATGTATAGAGCAAACAGTCCATATTGTGTTCTACCCACTATCTATTATCAAAGTGCCTCAGTTCAATTATTTAGGGCTTTGCTCAAGCACTAAAACAGGGCTTGGACAAGACAGACCAGAGAAGAACATCTCAAATAGAACTGTTTTACACTATTTTTTCCTAGTGATTTTTATAATTTGACTTTTTAATAAATCAAAGCAATTTCACTACTTCCCACTGAAGAGTATAATTCACCTAAAATATTTGACTTCACAAAATTTCCTGACATAATATTTTCCGTTTGTTCATTTTGCTCTGCTGTGTAACTGGCTATCAAATCTTGTTCTTCCCCTCCCAAACAGTCATAGATATTCCCCAAATTTTGGTCATCAGCTGCAAGTCCTATCTCAAGGATTACTCAAGCTCAAAGGTAGAAAATAACTCTACTTTGATTTATTTTCAGTCCAAAGAAGGCACGTTTGTTGTCAGAGATTCAAGTCAACAGGGACTTCTTACACTGTCCATGTATTCCCAGGCTAAAGGGTGAGTTGCTCTGAATGGTTAGGGTTGGAATCAAGAGGTGATAGAAAAGCTTCCCTAAACTCCTCAGGATAAGTGGGTAGGTTGGAAATGCAGTGCCCAAGAGCAGGGAACCACTGCATTGCTGTTCATGAAAAGTTATCTACCCTGGGGGCAGAAAAGACCTAAGTGGGCAATAAAGATGCTAGTGGACAGTGATCTGGAAGCCAGCATACAAATGTGCTACTAAGACTAACTGCAGTTATTGAAATCCTCACATAATCTGCTGAGAATGCATGATCTGATGCTCATGCATCCCACCCTAGTCATGCAGGAAATAAGACTTTACATTCGATCTTCTTGGGACTCTTTCTGCATTGTGCCATGGCTACCACACCACATTGCCAGAGCCTTTGGCCACCACAATGAACTGCTTCCCTTCTCCATGTGCTAAATTCATCCCATATTCTGCCATCACCAATCTTTCTCCTGTCTCTGCTCACCTTCTCACTGTGCAGTCTTACTTTTGCACAGGACTCGCTGTCCTCCCCCATCAGCAGCAAGCACCTACAACCCTTCTCCCATCTTAAGCTGCCTTACACCCCACCTCACTCAGCCCTCTTTTTTTTTTTTTTTTCCTGAAACTATATCTCAGCTACACATAACCCTTTTAAATTTATAATTGTATTCCAAGTTTTCAGATTTTTGTGTGCTTTCTTTCAAAGTGAAATTTAATCAGATTTATAGTATAAATTATTTACTGAAAAATAGAATCCTTTATTGATTTCAGAAGCCACAGTGGAGATATTCGACATTATCACATCAAGAAAAATCACTTGGGACAGTATTATGTAGCAGAAAAATATCTCTTTTCTTCTGTTCCTGAACTCATCGAGTATCATCAACACAATGCTGCAGGTAATGAGTGCAAGCTGATAAGGTTTTACAACTGATGATTTAAAAATTCTCGGGACTTTGAGAGATTAAAAATAACTTTTCCTCTAATATTTTATTTATAAAAAGAGAGAGAAGTTTTTTTGTCACTGATTAATTCAAATCTGCCATGATCCTTTCTGATAAAGTCACAGCTGCGGTGTCTGTCTACCATGGGGGAAGGGAAGCTACCAAACTCATCTACATGTCAGAAATTAATTTTACAGAGCTGATGTATTTACCTTCCCTGGATTCTCTTTGTTCATATTTGACTGAATGGGACTTGTATGAAATTTGATTATAATTCTTTCCAGATCTACAGTAAGCACTTGCATACATGCAATCTAATAAAAGCAGGAGCTATGCTGTGCATCATCTGGCAGCATTCTACTGATTTTGGCAAAACAAAACAAAACAAAAACCACCACAAAGAGTCAAATGCAGAATTAGGGAGCACAAGGAATCTCTAACACTGTTTTGCAGCCTATCAGAGTCACTCACCTCTAACTGTTGGCTGATCCACAGCCTGTTATCATTTTTAGCATTTAAAATACTCTTCACCTTGGTTCTGCCCATCAGTTTAATAAAACGTTTTTTATCCTGAATGAGTGGAGATGGGAAAACACATAAAGATCCCTCACAGCAGTGTGGAAGGAAGATGAGGGAAGGTACAGAGCCTTTTTCTGGAGGGAGGATTGTAGGAAATACACGAAGAAGAAAAATACCCGAAAGTAATAAAAGAGTGCAGGGAGTCCTTGGTGAAGGATGTACTCACTGGTGCTGTTGGTTCATGAATTGAAAGAAAATGAATGACAGATACAAAAATATTTCTTGCATGGGTATTCAATCTTGAGAAATCATGCTGGCAGGTACCACTTAGGTGAGTGACAAAGTACTGTAATACTCATTTTAAGATCTCTAACATCATAGAAGCAAGAAATATAACTTCTGATTGCATGAATGCATAAATACTTTTGTAGTCAGAGCCCCAATTTTTCTCTGTTTTTTCTCACTTTAGTGTTTTATTTGAACAAGCTGTAAGCAAAAGTAACGTCATATATATAAAATAAGAAATGAATATTAGATTACAAATATTTTTGTTTTAGAAAAGGTACAGTATAGCATGCTTCAAAATTAAATAGCTGGTCAAAAGAATATTGTTTCTTTGTCACCTACAGGTCTTATCACTCGTCTTCGACATCCAGTTGGAGCAGCTGGATGTTCTTCACCAGCAACAGGAGAATCGAGTTATGGTAAATTTTTGATCTTCTTTTGATGGAGATTTAGCTATCAGCCTAAGCAAAAATTTAGATCACAGTCACTCAGCTAATAATTTAGCAGTATCTGTGAAATGTTTCACTGTGTGCATTAACTTCAAGTAGCAAGGCATGCCTCCTGGAGCATGGTTCAGGAAAGCTAGCCTGACTATTGAAACTCTTGCTTTGCAGAGGAGTGGGAAATAAACCCATCTGAACTGATGTTCATGAAAGAACTTGGGCGTGGGCAGTTTGGAGTCGTTCAGCTTGGTAAATGGAAAGCAACCATCAAGGTTGCCATCAAAACAATCAATGATGGTGCAATGTCTGAAGATGATTTCATCGAGGAGGCCAAAGTGATGATGTAAGTACAAAAGGTATTATATCTAGCAGTTGAAACTGAACCAATAAATAAATATAATAATTTAAAACGTACAGTTAGTTAGATGGGAATGATGGATGTGCAGGACAGAAAGGTTGATGTAAAGGTCTGAATTGGGCTGATGCAGGTGCTCACTGCTCCCATTGACTCATTAGAGTGTGCACTGCTTTGTGCTGTGGAGCTCAACAGGCAGTAAATATGCTGATAAATAAATGTGCTTCTACAACTGTTTTATCACCCGTAGTTAGGTGCCTCTAAGACCACTGGCAGACCTCATACCTAAGTAAAGCTTTTGAGAAACTATATCACTATTTCTGCTACTTTTGCAAATTAGATAACTATCCAGATCAGGTCTTGTCACAGCTCAAAAGAGAAAAATCCTTGCAGGGTCACGTCCCCTGCTGAAAGGCAGAAGTAACTAGATATTTCCATTTCTCATTATCCAAATCAATTTTTTTTATTCGCTGCATTTATATAACTGATCAGCTGCTATCAATTCAAAGAATGAACTTTTGTGAGGAAATTATAGGCAGAGATGTGTTAGTGGGACAGCTCTGAGGCCAGTTGAACTCTATAGTGGTTTTCAAGTACTTAAAGTATTTTTCAGAATCACCGTGAGAATTGAAGGTCTAGTTTCTTGCCAAGGACAAATGCTAGCCTGTCTAAAATGCGATTTTACACAGGAAACTCTGTCACCCAAACCTGGTCCAGCTTTATGGAGTGTGCATCCATCACAAACCTCTCTACGTTGTGACGGAATTCATGGAAAACGGCTGCCTGCTCAACTACCTTCGGCAAAGGCGAGGGAAACTCGGCAGGGATGCTCTGCTCAGCATGTGCCAAGATGTGTGTGAAGGGATGGAATACCTGGAAAGAAACAGCTTTATTCACCGTGATTTAGTAAGTACAAAGGTTTCTGAGGTTTCACGACAAATATTGTCAGTATAGCTTTAGCACAAACTTCAGATCTGGTTCTCTCATTTTCCCCAGGCTGCAAGAAACTGTTTAGTCAACGGAGAGCACACTGTTAAAGTGTCTGACTTCGGGATGACAAGGTACAAAGCCATTGGTACAAACTTCATGACTACATATTCTCAATCAACTTCAGCATGTCCTTGGGTTAACCTCGTTGCTTTCCTCACTGTGGTCCATTTTTGAATGAAAACTGTAATGTTGTTCAAGTTTTGTATCATGACCTCCTCTTGCTATCTGTGAGTGTAAGACAAGTAAACGAAGAGTCAGGTAAACTTCACAATTGCCCAAGGTGCACGGGGCTGCCAGGAACTTGAAGAAACAAGTTCCCCAGCTTTTCTGAGCAGCAAAGAGGTCAGAAAGCCCCTAGGTACAGGTCCAAGAGCTGGTGCTGAGCTTTAGAGGAGGCAGCAGCTGAGGTCTGGGGCAGGAGGCGGGGAGGAGCTGCAGGGAGGGCAGGAAGTGTGATGTGCGCTGCTCTATCAGGGAAGTGGTTTTTCTGCTTAGTGAGAGGACCAGACAAAGATGAGGCAAGAGATCACAGTGCACTCTGGTAAGCATGGGTGTGAGAAATGTAGCTCTGACCTCGCAGATTTCCCTCAGAATCCGTGCTACATTTTGTAGCTGAGCTGACTGAATGGCAGATTGCTGCCCAAAGGGGTTGTCTCACTCCTTTCTTCTTTCCCCTTGCAAGCACAGCACAAACTCCACAAACTCTCCACTCCTGTGTTTTGTTGCCTGGGGTTTTTGGTTGGTTTTTTGTTTTTGTTTTTTTTGGTTTATTTTTTGTTTGTGGGATTTTTGGTTTTTGATTATTTTTTTTTGTGGGTTGTTTTGTTTTCTTTTTCTGCTGGATTAGTAGCCTGAATTGGCTCACTTTGGAGGCAGATGAGCTTGAAAGGCAGTGGGTAGCTCTGAACAGGAGGCAGTGGTGACATTTACCTTGTGGCTGCAAGTCATTTGATCAGCAGAGCCATTCTCCTTACCTATCCCTTTGGTTCTGCCTCCTATTTCTTGTGGATTACAACACCCCAGCAGTTTGTAACTAAATGCTTGCTTTTCAATAGCCTGTCCTACACTGAGGCAGTGCCCACTGATTGCACAGCTCCCCGGGAGGGTCAGTATCTGGGGTCTGGGCTCATCCAAATGCACCAGAAAACACAATAAAAAGACCAAGGGTCTGATAGGGGCCAATCTGAGAATAATGGACTTGAGTGGCTCACTGTTTCCAAAAGGTAGTAGAAAGACCTGTGGTGTGGCTCTAGGATAGGCATTCACTCTCCTAGGAAGCCCACGAGGAGATGATGGGCTCACAGTCTAATTATTCTGAGCTCACACAACTAGCCACTACTTATTATTATTTTGTATTGTTATTTCATATTTTCTTTATCCAGTAACCTCTCATCTTTCTGTGCCTGCATCAAAATAAGGGAGGAAAAAAAAAGTAATTTATCTCAGCGTGATCTCCTTTAAAAAGTGTTTTTAAATGCTCCAATGCATTATGCCTTCTGTGAGAATAGATGTTGTGTAGTGCATGTCTGTCACCTGCTCAGGAATGTTGATACTGGGAATATGTGCACATAGTTTGTATGTACATAGGGTTCAATCTAGTTGATTTTTAAATTGTTGCCCTGTAAATCCCTGTATCAGGCACATAATTTCATTTTATCTGGGAGGTAAGCTCCTGTAAACTTGGCCAAAAAAAATTACTTTTCAATTGCACCTGCAAGAGCTGTTGCCTTGTATGTGATGAACCTTTCTTTCCATGTTGCTTCTGTAACAGAGTGTCAGATTCCATCCTTGGGCAGTTAGGAAGTGCAGCTCTCTATCAGTAATGTTTGGGTCAACGAGTGGTTGAAAAGTTGAATTATTTTAAAAAGACACAAACATTATTTATTGCTTCTGGTTTTCCTGCCCATGGTGAAGGGATATATCCTCACAATATATACCCAGAATATGACAATAAAAATCAAACTGTCAGTCTTATGGAGGGTATTAAAATGTTTTATTCTGACATACTTCTCAAGAATAATTAAAATAATTCATTGAAACAGGAATCTCTACAAGTACATACCTTCCAGTGTGGGTATATGTACATTAGTGATATCATGTCCTTGTTTCTAAATTGGCACTGTATTTTTATGGAATAAAAAACTATCTGTGAAAACTGCTCGCCCTTTATCATTCAAATATGTTCTGTTTCCTCTTATTCTTTAGGTATGTCATAGATGATGAATATATCAGCTCTTCAGGTGCCAAGTTCCCAGTGAAATGGTCGTCTCCTGAAGTCTTTCATTTCAAAAAATATAGCAGCAAATCAGATGTCTGGTCATTTGGTGAGTTGAATAGACGAATGCACAACACACTTCCCTAAAACTACTAATGTGATTTAGGAAAATGTAACTTTTTACACATGCCACCCATCTTAAGCTTTAGAACTTCATTTTTTAAGTCTTGCCTATATTGGACAACTGTGTTTTTCAATATCAAGAGCAGTTTTCTAAAGTTATCTAATTTTGTTACACAGCTTGTGGGTTTGGAGTTTTTATTTTATTCTAAATATTTCTGACCTTTCACTTCTAGGTGTACTGATGTGGGAAGTGTTCACTGAAGGCAAAATGCCTTTTGAATATAAGTCAAATTCTGAAGTTGTCCTTGAGATTTCTCAGGGTAACCGACTTTATCGACCACATTTGGCATCACATACTGTGTACAAAGTCATGTACAGCTGCTGGCATGAGGTTTGTTGCCCTTTTTTTCCTGTGATATTACACAGAATTATTGTTGAGGCTGGAACAGACCTTTGAGATCATCAAATCCAGCCCAAGACCTGACACCACAACACCCAGCTAGACCATGTCACCAAGTGCCCCATCCAATCTTTCCTTAAACACCACTAGGGATGGCGACTCCACCACCTCCCTGGGCAGCCCATTCCAGTGTCTAATGACCCTTTCCATAAGGAAGTCCTTCTAATATCCAACCTAAACCTGCCCTGATGCAGCTTCAGGCCATGCCCTCTGGTTCTGTCATTGGTTGCCTGGGAGAAGAGTCCAGCTCCCACCTGCCTACAACCTCCCTTCAGCTAGTTGTAGAGAGTGATGAGGTCTCCCCTGAGTCTCCTCTTCTTTAGGCTGAACAGCCCCAGCTCCCTCAGTCTCTCCTCATAAGACTTTCCCTCCAGTCCCTTCCCCAGTCTTGTCGATCTCCTTTGGACCCTCCAGCCCCTCAATATCCTTCTTGAAGTGCTGGGTCCACAACTGCCCCCAGTGCTCCAGATGAGGCCTCCCCAGTGCCAGATACAGCCATCTGTATGTGGGAAGATACTTTTTTTTTCAATAACTCAGGAAACATTCCTGAGTATCACAGTTTCTTGAGAGATGGAGCTTTCCAGTGACCTGTTTCAGGGGAGAAATCCTATAGAAATTCTGGTCCAGAATTGAAATAAATAGAAATTTTAGGAATACTTGGAAAAGTGGCTGTGCTCATACTGCTGATGTGATGAAGCTTCAAATGATGTTTGACTTTTTTCTTCTCTATTATTAAAATAAAATGTAATTTAAAAATAGTAGCTCATATGTACCTGTAACCATCTTCTGATTTCTGGTACTATAATTGACCAATTTGCTAGTATAAATTTATCTTTTGCTTTTCTTTTCAGAAACCTGAAGGACGTCCAACTTTCGCAGAGTTAATAGAGACCCTCACAGATATAACAGAAATGGGATAACCAGAAATTTTACACCAGTATATTTACTGAAAGGTTAACATTAAACATGTCATAATATAGCTAGTAGAGAAAACCTCAGGCTGTTACACCAGGCTCTACTTCACAGTACCAGCATCTGACAGAGACTGGTTTAGGACTCTCAAAACTTTTTGTCATAATCAGGGAGAAAAATCTTTCCAGAAAGAAGTAACCAAGATTACAGGCCTTTTTATTTATAAATATTATTAAATTATTTAACATTTAATATGACTCATGCACGGGGGAATACTGAATGATGGCAGCAAAAATAACAGAAGAACCTCTGATAAACTGTAGTTAGGCCATATTTAAAGGCAAGCCTTTTTGCACTGCAAAGCATCCAGCACTGAAGACATGGAGCAGTGTTTCAGAAAGGGCAGCAAGCTAACTGACCAACAGCCAGAGCAGTGCCCACATATGTGCCCCTACCCACCACTGAGGACAAAAGCAGGCAAAGGGAGCAGTCATAATTTATCAGCTCCCAAGTAATATTTGAGCAGCAAACACTGAGCACTCCTGAAGCATTTTATACCTGCACTGCAGGTCAAGGTGTCTTCTCTACCAATTCTGTATAAAAGGAGAGTAAGGATTATTTTATCCACAGGTCTTCCACAATTTTCAAGTCTTGTCTCCCATGCCTTGCCTGCTGCTGCCTACTCAAATGCCCACACTTGCCTTAGTCCTCCCCTTGCAAGTGCCCAGAATGGTTAATGGGCAAGTGAAAACTGGAACCTGGTGGTGTTTTGAACTAGTCTAGCTCAGCTGGAACCTGTGACACCTGACATGGACAATGTTTGTAAGCCTACTTCTTTTGATATTACTCACTTTCCACTTCAAATCTTTATTGTGGCTGATACAAATACATTGTAGGGAATACAGATTAAGTGCATATTTATTTAATATAAAATAGATCATTACAAATAAATAGGTTCTTGAAAATGTGATTGCATTGTGAATTATTTATAGGTAAATACATCATAATAGTTTTGTAGCACTCTGTAGACAAAATATGTTAAAAGGCACTAACTAGGAAGGGCTGAGTTCTGCTCAATTTAATTTTCAGTTTCAAATTTTAAAAATAACTGTAACAAAATGAAATATATCAACCCTCCTAAGTTTTGAATTCCTAGAAGAGTGTCATCTCTGGGCCAAATTCCCTCCTAGCATGAATCATTCATTTTGTTTGCAATAGTATTTTGACAGTATCATCCCTTGGTAAAGGAAGTTGTTAGTCCTTTTGTTGGCATATTTGGGAGTACCTTCAAACATACTTCTAAGGCATTTCTGCTTCAGGTGTCTCTACTGTTTCATATCATCTGCTAGAAGAATTGCTGCCAACTGATGTCACTGTTTACTTTTAACATCAGTTTGTCTATGGACATTCACTTCCTTATCAGAACTATGACTAAATACAGATCTATACAACACCATACATACATTAAGCTCACCTCAGTTTAAGCCCAGACCACAGAAATACAAGGCTTTTCAGATAATGTGCCACAAAGGTGAAATTCAAACTGTGTCTGTAATACAAAAGTACCTGGGGACTTTGAATAATGTATGAGGCATATTTTTTTTTTAATAGCTCTTGTAAAACTGGTTTAGCCACGTTTATTACTGCAAGTTAATATGTAATATCCCACAGTATCATGTAGTAAAAAGCAGCTCCATTAGGTTTATGTACTAAAAACACCCTGCTCATGCCCATTTCACTGAGCTGTCCCAGGGTGAATATGCATTCACCCTTGAAACTTGCTGGTCCATAATGCACAGAGCAAATATTGCTTGGCTACCAGGCTTCTACTTCTCAATATAGTCTTTCTGAAGGGAGCTTTGGGAAAATAATAAAAAGGCTGTTATTAACAGTGACACAGATCAATTTAACAGCTGCTATCATCAGGCTGACAGTACATAAATGAAAAAAAAATAGACTATGGTTCAGGGTCAGCAAAGCCAGTACTTCATCAGAAACCAGAAAGGTCTACAGGACAAAGGTCAGGTATGTACAGTGTATTTACTTACCAGAACAGCTACACCCATAAAGACTAAATAGGCAACTGTAGATCTCATGGTGACTCTCAGCTTAGCTCAGATTCTAACCATATCCAAACAGGCAAAAATGAAAAGTATTTTTGTGGGTGAACACTGAATGCTACCCATGGCACTGGCCATAAAGAGGCACATGTGGGCAAATGGATGTCTGTCTGTTTGCTGTTCTTTTAACAACAACTTTGAGTTGTCTTCATGGCTGTTTAGGAATGGCTGGGAACATAGGTAAAAGATGGTAGAACAGATTTCTGTAGAAACTAATAAACTAACTAACTTACAAACTCCCTGCAGATTATTTAGCCTATTCAAGTCGTCTTGACCTAACTACATTTAGCCAGTGCATCTATGTAATGAATTTAATTGCCCATTAATTTGTCCTGAGGTAGGCTAGTAATGAGTAGCTGCCAGGATTTGTTTTGTATCAGCATTTAAAAGCCATAATTTGTTTAGCAATGTATTGCCTCTGAGGTTTTCTTTGTTCTAGTTCCTAACCCTTCGCCCTACTTTCCAAAACACTGCAAATGACTTTAAATAATATCCTTCATTTCACTGCCTGGAAAAACCTGACAACTCACTAATACAGTCTTCATAACTCCTAAGGCAGAAGAGCTAAGCCTTTGATGTTAAAAAATGGATTTTGAAGGAGCATGATTGACAAGAAATATATTTAATAAATGTTTTGGGTCACTTCTATTCAAGATTCATTGGTAAGTCATCAAAAATTAAAATCTTGCATACAATTTTATATTAAAAACTAAAATGGTTAAACAATATTTTCCTTAGATCTCTAATGAATATCCTTCAGGTAGACTATTTACAAGTTTGCATGGTAATTAACTATAAAAATAAAGTCTGAAATATTAAGGCCATCGCTAAGATAATAGCAGAGTGCTTGTCACTCCAGTAAGGATTCAGTTAGGGAAAACTGCACTTTGTAATCATAGCTTACAAAGACCAGTCTTTCTTCCTAAAGTTCTCCAATAGGAGATGCATTATAAAAAGGACAAGGTTGTCCAGTGCCTGACCTACAGTCGCCATCAGGTTTTTGTCTCATGCCAATTACTGAACATTTTCATTCGTTACTACCAGAAGCAGGCACAGCAGAGTGGCACACACTTAACTGGCCTTACAGATGGTTTTCCAGAGGATTATAGAAAAGAAGACCACTCTGGTAGGCACAGGTGAGTTAAGTCTGCAATTCATGCTACTTGGATGATGAATGTTGCTTGAGATTTTCATTGGCTGAACAAAATGTCATCATCATCATATGCCAGAGCTGGGTCTTCTATGCTCTCCAGTGAAGTGTGGCAGGTTTCATATTCATGGTGTGGTAATGATGGTTCTTTGGCAACAGTAGCCATCAACTGACTCCAGGTGATATTAGTATTTTTGAAAGCATGCAATAAAAAAATGCCAATGATAATACTGCAGAATCCACTCAGAGTTCCGATGATGTCACCCAGGTCCATCCCACTCCACTCCTTGAACAGGATGATGGAGCATGTCACAACCATCGTGGTGAAACACACATAGTAAATAGGTGTCACTAGAGATGTATTGAACACATCCAATGCTTTGTTGAGATAGTTGATCTGGGTGCTGACTGAGAGCACCAAGACACCCACCAGAATGTAAACTGATGGATGTCGATAAACTGGGTTGTGCTCCAGCATTTGTTTGATGGCAATGCCCAGGCCTTTCACTGAGGAGACAGAGAAGGCACCAATGAGTGAGCAAATTAAAATATAGATCAGTATATTTGTCTGACCTTTCCTTGGAGCCACGATAAAAATCAGCACGAGGGCAGCAACTGTTATGAGAACAGCAAATGTAACAAATGCTGTAAGAAAGAGGAAAGAGAAAAGAGTAATGAGCATGAGAGTCTGGTATTTTCTATGTCCAAGTACATGCTAAAAGGTTTTCAGTGTCCTAAATGCTTCTCTATGAACAGTAGCACAAGCACACTTGCATACAGACCTGGATCTTGTAGCTTTCTTTCCAGTTCATCTAGTGAGGTGATCTCCTCCTCCCCAGGGGCATGAATAACCATGACTGTTGACCCCAAAATGCTCAGCATACAGCCCAACTTTCCATGAATATTCAGCTTCTCATTTAGAAAATAGGATGACAATACAGCACTGTTTGACAAAATATAAATGAAAGGTTCAGCTCCACCATCCAAGGAAGACATTCAACACTTGTGTAACGTGATAGTAATTAAAAATATCTTTTAAATTTGGATATATGGGGAACCAGCCTGAAATAATCACATTTTAAAGAGTTTGGCAAGGGGGTTGTCAGGACCAAGACAGGTCAGGTTTTAGGGGGGTTTAACAACCCTGATCCTTCCCCTCCATTTTGTAAAGGATCTGAATTACTCAAGGAATTTCTCATTACTGATTGCCTGGATCAGGGGTATGAACTCTCATGCATCTCCAGAATGATTACACGAGCTGTTATTTTCTTCAAGAAATGATTGAAAGGACTTAATTTGCCATTAGGATCAATGCAGATGAGTTTTGTAAACTGCTCCTCACCCTTTCCTGGGCTACCCAGGGATAGTTTCTGCTTGTCTTGACAGGACTCCTCCAAAAGCACAGAGAAGGCACATCTCTCCTTTTGAAGAGGACTTACCCCAGGCTCTCCAAGGCATTCAAGATTTAACCTGGGGGTAATAACATGGCCCAAATGAGGCCACTTCACAGAGCTTTTATTATTATTATTATAATATTATAATTATTCTCCAGCTAGAGCACAGCCTTAGGCACAGACACAGACTTAACGGTGTGTGTACATGCTCACAAATATTTTTTCAACCCACTGCTATGTTTTTCAACCCTATTTTTTTCACACCACCTCACTGACATGAAGTTCTCACAACCTCTCTATTTCATGAAAATTGGAGACTGCTATCCAGATCAAAGAAGAGGGCAGTAAAATTCAGGCTCTTCCATAGAGCAGCAGCCAGGCAGACTCTTAGTCTGCATTTACCTACACACTGATCCCAGCACATCTGTAGGTGACAGTGTTACACTGGTTTTTCTATGACAGACCAGCTGCATTTTTAGCAGCCAGATTAATGCAAGCATCTTTAAAAAAAGCCCACAGTAAACCATGATCCAGGTTGGTTTTAAACTCAATGTTTCATATAGGATACTGAGGACTTCAAGAGTTTTTCACTTAATATACATAATTCCATTTCATTTCTAAATTGTTTACCAGAACATTTATTCTAAGTATAATCCATGTCTTTTCTGCTTCTGTGATAGCCATATTAATGTATGTGCTTAAATACTTGGAAATTATTTGTTTATGCAGTGGAAATAATGAGTGTTTGAAAGGCATTGGTATTTCAAAGCAATCACAGATTTTAACTGTGGTTATTAAAAAAGCTAACATTTTCTTTGCCTTCTTTCCAGAAGGACTTGGAAGAGACCAAACAAACCCAAAATGTTTGCTAAATGTGCCTTAATATGAAATTATTCTCCTATTAAAAAAAAAAAAAAAGTTTTTGAAACATTTTAATATGGAAATCCTGTATTTTATTTTGATTTTTTTTCCACAACTGAAGAACAGGATAAGACCTTTTAAGAAAGCTCCATTTCTCTGTGAAAAAAATCAATGACAGCCTTCTACCACTGTGCAGCAGTACACCTGGTGTATGCTGATAAGAATACTTTATAATATAGGTTGAAGGCTGTTGAGAAAGCATATATTAGTCTTTGAAGCAACTTAATCCATCTACACAGAAAATTCAGTTATAAATAAGGAAGTGATCTTTTGACTAAGGAACAAAAAGCATTTTTTTTCCCATACACTGCTTTTCAGTTTTCTTATTAAAATTTCCTACTTTCAGCCCAAGACAGTATTTTCCATCGTCCAGCAAATGGGTTATTTGGCAAGGTTTGCACCCAGTTTTTACTAACCTTATGAGAACACTCAGTGCACCCAAGGGGGTAACAAGGGTTGCAGGTGCAAAGGCATAGGCAGCAAAGTTTGCAGCTTCTCCTAAACCCACTGAAAAAGAAATACCAATATAAATAGTTTGTATGATAGCAAATATGAACACTATATATGCAAATTATCTGAAAGGAAAAGCATCTAATCTCCTCTGGACATAATAAAGGCTGAAGTAAGTTGAATACTTTTTGTTCTAAGTACTCCTGGAAGCTGGACAGATTCAATCTCATAGTTTTTGACTGGATAGTAAAGAAAAGGTGGTTAATCTACAAAGAGCAAACACAGTATTTGAAGGACAGGAATACCAGAACAGCTTCTGTCATAAAGGTGATTGCAAAGACACTTCTTTTAAGTAAGGAGAGTGAAAAATCAGAGAATAAATCTGTTTAAAACAATCTGCTCACATAGCATTTACATACAGGTTGAGAAGAAAGAGATTACTTACTTGAAAGCAATCCAGCCCACCAAAGCCATTCCTTCAAGTAAGAATATCCACCCTGTCCTGAAAGCAGACAAAATCATCTCATCTTCAGGAAAGACATCACCTTGTTATAACAAACTGAACTACAGCTTCATATTTGCCTCATCATATAAGGTACTGAAAGATCATGTTATGCAGATGCAACATGAATAATATTTTTTTTAATTTTTAATGGCATTTTTATTGATCACTTTACTGCTTTGTGGCTTGGACTACTGAACAATTGTGACTAAATTTCAAGCAAAAGTAAAATGTCCATGAAGATTGTTGCTGAGCTTAAGAAATGCTTCTAGATGCTTTCCTGTGTCTGATGCAATATATTAATACACAGCCTGCTGCATTTTGACAGTTTGCTTTATGAGAAATTAGAGAGAAAACTGCCAGTGCTAGCATTCATTTTTTGGACATAAAATTTAAGTACATTGAACAGTTGGTTCCACATTTGTTTCATATAACCACATTATCCAAAAGAGTATATTGCAATAAACATAGCAAATAAAATAAAAACTTCTAATGGCATATATTTAAATCAATGCAAAAAGAATAATGAGATTAGTCAAATGGGTCTTTTTTTCTAGCTTTTAATCTGTTGACTTTGATGAAATGGTAGTATTAAGTGTAGAAACTTTTGCAGTAAATACTCCTTCTACAGCTCACTGTGCTTCATTTAAAAAAACCCCAAACAAATCTAAACCTGGTTACCATCTTAAGACTTTCTGTATCAAAGGGGGGGAAAAGGATGCAAATAAGAAAGGCATTTTGAAAGGTAAGATGAATGGAGAATTTGATCTGGTATCTAACTGCTGTCAGGAAAAAATATCACCAATTTACTAGACTCACCACTGAGCCCATAGCTCTAGGAATTCTAAAATCCCAGACTCTGCAATCCCATGCAGAGAAGTAATACTGTATTTCCACCCCTAGCCGAGACAGGACTTCAGATCACCGTTAAAAGTACAACAGCTTCCAACTACAATATATAGTTTATATATTTATATTTATAGTTTTAAACACGTGGTACGGAACCTCAAAGCTTGATTTTGCAAAGTTTGAGGAGGCATTTCTGTCCCCAGTGGGAGCAAGGCAGCCACCGCCGCTTACCAGCTCGAGGGGCTCCTTTGTTCGCCAGCTTCAAAAGTCCTTTCTTCTTCAGTATGAAGCTAGAACCAATGAAGACACTGGAGCTTATGGCCAAAGCCAAGCCAAGGTAGAGGTGATACCTGCTTCCAGCAGGTGTGGAAACGCTCCTGTTCACTCCCCTGAGAGTCTCGTCCATGGAGGGGAGGAGGGAAGAGCGCGACTCAGACACGTTGATGATCTGGCACCATGCTTGGCAGGAGTCATGGCAGGCAAAAGACAGCACAGTACCTGGGAGGAGAAAAAGCAGGGTTACTATTTTTACCATCCTTACACTGCTCACTCCTTTCCAAGCCTTCCCAGAGCACTTCTCATTTCTGATAGCACAAATAACTTGTAAAATACACAAAACTTACACAGTGCTGCCCCAGGTCAGTACCCACCTCTGTAATTCACAGGTGCACACCTTATTTTATAGATCTTTTTTCTACTACATTGGCTCAGTCAAGTGATTAGGGCAATACCAAGGGATGCAACACTAAAATATTATCTTCAATGTAAATTACAACTTGAATCATAAAAGCTAACCTCAGATCTCAAGATGAAAGGGTTCTTTTGTGTTGTGTGGAGACCACATCCCCCAAACACAAACACAGAGCCAAATCCATGGTTTCAGACTTTGTCTGCTAGAGTAAGCCTGCTGGGATTCTTGGTTTCTGTTTAAGTTTGTAGCTGAGATTTGGGAACAATAACATTTTTTTTAAAGATTTTTTTAATCTATATAGGAAGCAAAGTCTTGCTGCATATGGGGTCTAATACATTTTATTTAAATTTTTCAGTGACTACTATGTGAACCAGATCTTTAACCACTCATAAAATAATTTGGAGGTGGAGGCCTCATTATACTTCACAACAATTCCCATCTAGCCTCTTACAGCCCCTAGCTGAAGGAAGGCCACTGTCTGCAAAGGACAGTCCTCCTGGCTACCCCTGCACACAGCTGGAATAGCTTTAAAGCACCACCTTTGTGGAAGTAAACATTTTATTGTGAAGACATGTTTTGGAAGGAAGGGTTTTATTGTTAAGACATATTGTGAAGACATGTTAAAATACGAAACAGCTGATGTGGAAATACAAAAGCTGAGTCCATTGTGATTCATATAAAGCACTGGATGCAAAAAATAATTTTGCTTTCCATGTTTCACCTGTAATTAAAATGACACATGAAGGATTCATCCTGCTGAGTGGCACCATCTCTTCCCAACCCCCAAAAGAAAAAAAAACACTTGGAGACTTGGCAGAAAACAACGTGGCTCTGTGTCTCTACATACATAAGCTCTAAAAATAGTAATGTTTTTCTGTCAAAAGTACTTCACTACACAACTAACAATAAGTAACCTTAGATAAGTCACCCAATACTGTTTTGAAAGGAATATTTAAAATATCAAAAACAACTGCTGATACTAACACTGGGAGACAGCACCCTTCACAAGTAAGGAACTAGAGTAAGTATCTGATACCAGTTTTCCTGTGCCATACTGGGAAACAAATATACTACAGGCAATTATAATTAGTTTTTCAGGTTGTGCAATCACATTTCCTTGTTTGCCAAGAGAGTTTTCATAGAGTAGGAGTTGTTTTGTATTGCTAAGCCAGACTTCATAGAAAGTCTCACAAGATGGGCATGTCCATATCCTACAGCTGAAGATTAAAAACTTAAAGAATTTACATCTACATGAAATTACTTTTGCATAGCAAGATAGTATTCTGCCATCTTATCATTACTAGAAGTTAAAATTGGATAATGTAAAATGAATTTGCTTCTGTATCTGAAAGTATTTTAAAATCCTAAAGTATTAGCATACACTTAGAAGAAAATTTTGCATATACATATGTTTTGACAAATATTAAATAATAAAGAAAATTACAGAGAAGCCCTTTAAGCATAAATATTTCTCTTAGCTAACATATTTCACAACACAGCAAAAAAGTGGAGAGGTTGACAGTAAATGAAACCCCTTAGTTCTCAATACCTTATAATGATGCTAAACTAGACTGGTGGTGACATCTGCACCCTCCCCACCCCCCCTCACCACTCAGCTACTGTGGGCTTTATGTGAGAAGCAGCAACATTTCTTGCCTTTAATAAAAAGAAAAGCCATGAAGATAAAACCCCCTGGTAAGTATGGTCTTTTAGCTACCCAAATTGGTAATGGCAGTTTCCTATCAGCATGTTGGCTTTCTATGCTGAAGAAAAGAACACCCTTCTGCCCACTTTTTGTGAATGGTGTACTTTCATTTAGCTGAAAATGAATGGCAGGTGTATACCTTTCCATATAACACTACTACTAATTTTTTTCTACTGATTCTTAAGTTTTTCATTCCCCATCAGACTTCACAACATCAAATAATGAAAATTTAATCATGCCACCTGTACTAAGTCACTGCCACAGGATGTTTCCTTTCTGAAACACTCTTTGCTCACATTTACAAAGAGAAACTGGATTTTTTTTGCCTGTTCCATCTGTCAGCTGAGAAAAGTCATTCTGAATTGTTTTGATCTCTGTTTATATTGCTGAGAAGCTTTTCCTAGTATTTTAAAAAATAACATGTAATTTGTTCCACTTGGCATGTAAAGTGGTATGTCACTCCACTTATGAAAGAACTACCTAAGAGCTAAGAAGAGAAGGCTGATCCAGGAATTTAAATTATTTTATTGACTACTGTGATCAGACTGAAGATTACCTGGAAGGATTGAGGAAGGTGACAAATCTCTGTGGCTTCTTGGCTTGCTCAGCACCCAGTTTCTGTAGCTAAGCAAGTTTCACCTCCCACTTCCAAATGTGAACAAACATGAACCTCTCTGCAGAGCCCTTCCTTGCAGAAATAAACTTTCTCAGGTCTGACTCAAGGCTGATAGCAACAGGAAACCCATCTGAGTTTAGGTGGCAACTGTTGTAATTTCTAAAGTGGTTTTACAATTCAGCTAAATCTTAAAACGTGTTCTCAGATGCTTAATAGAGATGCCACATGAGATGGGTAAATCAACCCACTCCACCTTGCAAGTTTAACATGCTGTCATTTGCAGTCCTCCAAAAACCTGATGTACCCTTCAGTGCATTAGCCACAGCCAGTTTTTATGCAGCCACTGAAGACATGGTCCTAAGTCACCTGGAAAACTATTTGTTTTAATTAGGCACATAATTGGAATGTTTATATTGAGCTCACGAGTCAATTCACACCTGTCAGGAACATGAAATGCCTCTCTCTCTCTCATCTGGGAAACACCAAGGTCTGGTTGCTGAGGATGTACCTGGTGCATTCCCATAAAACCTCACCAAAGGTGCTGTGAAGAGGTCTAGGACACGAGAGAAGCAGCACAGCAGCCTCCCCGCGCCAGCAGCACCGCACTCCTCGGAGACCAACCGCGTGATGTCACGACAGAGCGAAGCCTGACGTGTGCGGGGGTCACGACAGCTGCTCCCGCCCTTCGGAGGCAGCGGCAGCGCGGGGGGGCTACATGAGCGATGCCGAACGCCGCGCACGTACCGCGATCGCCTCCGCCCTTTGCCGCGCATCCCCCTCGCACCTTCCGCGCACCCCCGGCCCGCCCTCCCCGCAGCGCCGCGTCCCCAGCATCGCACCGCACCGCGGCCCCGGCCCCCCCCCCGCGCCCCCCCAGC
>JANHGL010001949.1:0-12292 GCA_024611195.1 Ceyx melanurus
GCTGCCCAGGGCAGGGGTGGAGTCCCCATGACCCCTGGAGGGGTTTCCAAGCCCCCCATGGAGCTGTGGTGCTGAGGCCATGGGCCAGTGGTGCCCTGGCACTGCTGGGCTGAGAGTTGTTCTTGGTGATCTCCAAGGTCCCTTCCAACCAGAACAACTCTAAAACCCCAAGGCCACCATCTATCCGCTCATTTGATTCCTTCTCCAGGGTCCACCTGTGGAAATCCCTCCCGTGGGAATTCTCACTGAATTATTTTGCCCTCATCTTTGGCATGAGCTCAACAAGTTTCTGCCCATTTCCCAAATCTGGGTATTTCTTGGGTTTCTGGAGCAGATGGATGGATTAGCAAAGCCTGTGACAACCAGCCACGTCTGTTCCAACCAAAGAGATTACTCTGATTCTATTAATGTTGGTATTACTGGATCAATAATTCAAGTTTTTCTGCGTTCTCCTTTTGAAGATCACTTCCTCCTAATTCCCTTTTATACAGGGCATGATCACAGCACTGTGATTTTCCTCTCCAGTAAAACAGAAACGAGATGGATGCTCCGAGGAGCAGCACTGGGGGTGAGAAGGGGACAGTGGTGACCACCTTAACATGGTCCCACTGCAAAACTCGTATGATTGATTTCCAGCCTTGTGAAAACTAACTCCAGCATAAAATTTCCCTCTCGTCCTTGAACGGGATGTAATTCTGAGAGAATACACTAAATTATGCAGCATCAAACCTTTGGAACTTCCACTTTCTCTCCGTCGCATCAGAGTAATTATTTCTGCATGAGCTAATCCTTTGTATTTTAGAGTAAAATCTCCAAATACTTATTTCTAGGAGGATTTGAGTTATAAATTAGGTTTGGAATTTTGAAACCAGTGAAGTAGAAACCAGAAAAGTGATTTTTTATTTTTTTTTTTTTTTTCAATTCTTGGGCAATTTCTATGAAGCGTCTGAGCTGAGATTTAATGAAGAAAAAAAACCCAACCCAACAAACAAAAAACAACAAAACTCCACAAAAAAAAGACTTTCTTGAAATCACAGTGGGTAGTCGACACAAAACAGGGCTCAGCAGGAGACTTTTCCTTTCCTGGAACCATGGGGGGCTAGTCAGACTTTGCTCCTTTATCTGTTCTGCAAAACAAACCCAAGACAGACGGACTCTCTGCTCTGGGCTGTTTGCTGCCAGCCCAAACCACACAGCACAGCTCCTCTGGCAAACATCTGGCTGAACATTTCTCATCCCTGCAGCTTCTGCTGGACAACATCACCTGCCTTCACAGGAGCTCTGCAGAGCAGGAGACTCCACAACCTCTCTGGGAAGCCTGGGACAGCCTCCCACACCCTCACAACAAACAACTTGCTCCTCCTGGGTGCCACTTGGTGCCCAGTGCCCCTTGGCCTGGACCTGCCACCACTGCCCAGAGTCTGGCCCCAGCCTCTTGCTCCCTAGGGCCCTTTCTCTCTTGCTCAGCATTGCTCAGCTCCCCTCTCAGGCTGCTCTGCTCCAGCTCAACAGCCCTAGGGCTCCCAGCCTGGCCTGGCACAGAGATGCTCCAGCCCCTCAACATCTCCCCAGCCTCTGCTGGACTCTCTCCAGTAGCTCCTGGTCTCGCTTGAAATGGGGAGCCCAGAACTGGACGCAGCACTCCAGAGGTGGTCTCACTATACAGAGGGATGAGAACCTCCCTTGATGTGCTGCCCACACTTTTCTTAACACACCCCAGGAGACCATTGGCCTTCGTGGCCACAGCAGCCCATTGCTGGCTCACAGGGATCTTGTTGTCCACCAGCACTCCCAGCTTCTTCTCCATGGAGCTGCTTTTCAACAGGTAGTGATGCAAGAACCACCTCCCCAGGTGCAAGAACCTACACTTGCCCTGGTTGAACCTCACGAGGCTCCTCTCTGCCCAAGTCTCCAGCCTGCCTGGGTCTCACTGAACAGCAGCACAGCTCTGGTGGAGCAGCCACCCAGCTTCTTATCACCAGCAAACCTGCTGAGGGCCCAACTCCATCACTCCTTCCAGGGTGAAGATGTTGAACAAGTCTGGACTCATCCCTGACCTTGTGGAACATCACCAGCTACAGGACCTTCCATCACTGCTGCAAGTTCAGTCCACTGCAGACAGAGCCTCCTCCACCCCAGAGGCTGTTCAGAGAACCTCTTGTATCCAAAACCCTTCCTCACCAGACCTTGGCTGCAGGAACATCAGCCCTGTGCTCTGCCTGCCTTAAACGGGACCAAATTTGCACTGAAATCGATGAAATCCCATTTAGTGACTCGAGGGAAGCAGCTACTGCACACTTTAAATTGTAGAATGTAATTAATTTTCCTCATTTATATTCTGGCCGAGGAACTCGGATTCATTTGACTTTGTTAAATTTATTTACAGTTATATAGCAGGGGCTGATTGAGAAACATGTGAAGTCAACCAGAAAAAAAGAAAAAAAAAAGAAAAAAGAAAAAAAAAAGATCCACTGTAACAAGTTAGAGCAATTTCCATGGGATTTTTAAGATGGTCTCCCACCAGCTAAGAGGTTGAACCCACCCATCCCTGGAGGACCAAAGCCACCAGCAGAAGGGCTGGCAGGGATCCACCTTGAGGTTTCAGCCTTGCAGATCCCCCATCTGCTCGTGGGTGAGATCATCACACTGCTGCTGTTCCCTGGAATGTAGATCTGCAGTTGGGTTTCCTTAAAATAATCTCCCAAGCAGGTATTTCTGGTTTATTTTGGGTTTCTGAGATGAAAGGCCACGGCACTCTCTGATTATCCAAAGGAAGATTTTGTGCCACGAGGTCCTCCCTGTTCACACCTCCACGAGCCAAACTGCTTGGGAGGAAAATTATCAACCTGTTCTCCTTCTAAAAACCCCATGGAATAATTCCCTTATCTAAGAGAATTTTCTATCTTCTATCTGAGGGTACAGGATTCTGCAGGAGGAGCTCAACCCACCATAACCGCATCCCCCAGACACTGGTTCTGCACCCAGTTTTAGGTACACACAGACCCGACTCAGCACCACAAAATCTGGGCAAAAACGTTGAGAATCTGCTGGTTGGAACTCCCACTACAGCTTCCTTTTACTGTCACAAAATAAGCCCCCTGAAACAACCCGGAAAATAAAGTTGGCTGCAAGTGGTATGAAGAGGAATGATGTGCAAAATAAAAAGCATAGAAAATAACATTGCTCCTGCTGCTTCTTCCCATGGACCTGAGTGAAATCTGCTCTTCTGGACCACTCAAAATCTCTGCAGTGTTTCTGGTGGCAACCAATAACCCATTTAAAAAAGAAAAAAAAAAACCAAAAGATATGGGTTTGCCTCACGACACCTTAAAATATTTAGAATATTGTGGCAACATTACAGCTCAACTGTACTAGGAATGTTGAGTGGGTTAATTGCAAGGTAAGGACAGCAGCAGTTTCCAAAGGAAACATCTTCCATCAGCTCCAAATGAAAACTCCTGATCTCAAAAGGAATTCTCATCCCTTCACCTTCTGCTGGAGAGGGGGAATCTAATAGTCATTGAACTGCTTTAAACTTTCTTAAATTAAATCGATTAAAATATTAAGTCATTAAATTTCTTTAGACTCTCACATTGCCCTAGCAAGACCCATTTCTTCATTTCAGTCAATTTGGGGTTTTTCTTCTAAGTTTTTTTACTCCACCTACACTCCCCCGAGTTTAGCTGAGACTCTGCTTTAAGCTACAGAAAACCCAACTAAATTGGAGTCTGCCATTGAAAATAAAGAAGTAAAAATGCCACGGACAGGAGGAATTCAGCCTGTAAGTGTGGTCCATGGAGAGCCCCCCAGTGCCATGGGTGGGGGGCTGGCAGCACAGCGTCCCCCCACAGTTCACACTGCAGGGCAAGGGCAAAACGTGGCCAAATCAGACAAAGTTCCCTCGACAGTGCACTTGGTTTTTTCTTTTTCACTCTTAGAACAAAAGAAAAGCAACAAACAAACCAACAAAACTCGCCCAACAACGACAAAAAAACCAAACTACTCCTTGTTTTAACAAGCAGCTAAACATATAGTAAATTAAGTCTGACTTTCATGACATTTCCCAAGCAAACACTTGGGCATGAATGAAAGGATTTGGGCTTGTTTGCCTTCCCTAAACCGCTACGTGAAATATTTAATGAAGATTTTGCTGTTGTCGATCTCTTGGTAGCTCAGCCCAGACTCTGAAGCAGCTTCTCCTGGCTCACCCTGGAGAAAATAGCTGTTTACACAAACATGCCCTAAATGAGGCAGGACTAATTTGTAACTGATACCAGCTTGCCCGGAGGATTCTTGCAAGAGAGAAGATGAAGTGCCACAGCAGCACGTTCCCTCTGAAAGGGTATTTTTATCTGGCCAGAGATCTTTGGCTTCTACTTCCAGTCAGTCCTAACACTGATATTCCAGGAAAAGTCTTTACATTTTATCTATATTTACATGTAGATAGATAAGCTCAGACAGACATCACAATGCCTCAAAAATCACCATCCCAACAGACTGACAGCATCTCGACCAATTAAACCAGTTTAGTCCACCCACATCTCTGCATTAATAAACATTTCATTGAGGGATGGTGTGGAAAAACTTGGCAGCACCAAAAAGTTCTGCCTGGCATCACCCTGCCCATCCTCCCCACGCAATATGTTTGCCTTGGTAAGGCAAGGAAATGGCTGAATTTTCACCCAGACAATAAGAATTGCCTGAGGAACCATCATCCCACTTCTTAGAGAATCTTAATTGGGTAGCTGAGCACTTGCCATTTCCAGCAGAGATTTACTGCCCAATGGGAGGAGAAAATTGGTGCTCATTTAAATGTGATCTCGGGCATTATTTGAGCTCAGAAACCCACTGTACACTGATGCCTTCCCTTGCACGTGCCAACACAGATATGAAACAGAAAAGTAATTTTATGCTGAATATTAGCTGGAGTAGGAAGTTATCACTTTAATAACTATAAACATTCATTTGCTTGCTTCGTTACACAGCATTAAAGCTGGGCAGATCATTTACAACAAGCTTGTTAGAACTACTCAGTATTCAAAGTCAAGCCTATTCTACTGCCAGACGTATAGGACACCCAGGAAGGGGAAGGAAAAACCTTCCCAAGTAGACAAACATCACATTTCTGCTTGGAATATTTGGAATTGCTCATTTGATTGTCCAAAACTGTTCTTTCTTGCTCATCTAACATCTAGGAACTCCAGTATGCAGCATAGTTAGACTATCTTAAAAAGAAATATACACAAGGCAAATTAACTCTCAGAGAATTGTCTTGATGATGGGGACTGGAGCATCTCTGTGTCCAGGCTGAGAGCCCTGGGGCTGTTGAGCTGGAGCAGAGCAGCCTGAGAGGGGAGCTGAGCAATGCTGAGCAAGAGAGAAAGGGCCCTGGGGGGCAAGACTCTGGGCAGTGATGCCAGGGACAGGACAAGCGGCTCTGGGCACCAACAGGCACCCAAGAGGAGCAAGTTTTTTGTTGTGAGGGTGTGGGAACCTGTGCCAGGCTGCCCAGAGAGGTTGTGGAGTCTCCTTCTCTGCAGGGATTCCAACCCCCCTGGACACTGCCCTGCTGGGCCCTGCTCTGGGTGCCCCTGGATGGAGCAGGGGGGTGGCACCAGAGCATCTCCACCCCCCACCACGCTGGGTTTCTGTGATGGGAATGAGAACCTGGAGGAGCAGAGCTCTGTGGAGCACACCCAGACCCACAGCACTGATCTGAATGGCCAGAACTGCACAAGCTCTCCAGGAATTTACTCTCTGTATTATGGTCTTTAATTAATCCTGTTAAGAACAGAAAGGAAAGTGGTTTTAGTTTCCACAGGGGCCGGACACATTTCCTGAGCCCCGCAGCTCTCTGGACCGCCAGCTGAGCAGAACAAACCTCTTCCCAAAACAAAAGGAGGCCATAAAAAAATCAGGGAGTGCTGTCAGGCAGGCGTTGGTTGGCATCAGCAGGGTTTGCTCACCAAGCAAGCTGACAGCCACGTGGAGCAGCACGTCGGGAGGCTCTGGCACCAGGAGCTGCTTTCAACACCCAGCATCGCTCGGCCGTTAAGGTACTGATAGGAAAAATACTTAGTCACTTCCCAGCTGTTGTGTGGCAGGAGAAAAACCTTCAGTGAGAGCCATTAGATAACTCTGAGAGCAAGGGAACAGGTGGCAAATGGTTGATGTGGCAGATGGTGCCTTCTTTAATATTTGTACTGGCTGCTAATTTAGCGAGTCCATAACCGCAGACTCAGCCCCTACCTTCTCCACTCCAGTAATTAAGAAATTGTATGTGAGGGGAGGAAAATTAATACCCTGCTTCTTCACACAGCAGCTATAAACGTCTGAGAGAATACTAGATACCCCACTCCTCCACTGCTCCACGTATCTATTTACATTCCTCAAGTTTATTGCGTTTTATTTGTTGGTTTGTGTTGGGTTGTTTGGTTTTTTTAAGATTGAGTCCTCTTCGAAGATTTGATAGTGCTGGAAAATTAAAGTTCTCCTTTACCAACAGAGCAAACAATAAGCATGAAGATGCAGCCCAGATGACTGAGTAGCTGCATCTCAGCAACCTCCTGCTCAGCCTTTATGTTAAGTCTGGCACAGACTCGGAGTTCACAGCAAGGCTGACATTAAATATTTAAGGGAACATTTTGCCTGGTACCTGTATGGGCAGAACCACCAGGGGATGAAAAAAGAAGAAAGAGGGGAGAAAAAAAGAACAAATAATTCAAAATGCAGCTTCTATAGTATTGCTGGAACCTCCTCCAGCTTAGCTTGATGATGGGAAAACAGTTGAACTGTGCTCAGCAGAAAGGATGGGAACTCTGCTGTTCTCTCCCTGCACAGGGCTGCTGAGCAGCTCCAAACCGGGGACTGAGCTTCAGACAAGTGAATGTTCCCAAGCATGATACCTGAGACGGGGCTGTCCCCAGCATGGACCGCTGGAACTAAATCCACTGGGAAGGAAAACTGATCGGCAAGGGAGACCTTCTGGGGGCCTGGCAGAAAGATGGGGATGAGTTTTGAGCAGGACCTGTTAGGACAGGACCAAGGGGTGATGGTTTGAACTGAAAGAGGGTGTTTGCTAGCATTGAAAATGTGGGGTTTTTTCCAGCAGACACTAAGGATTGAAGCTGCTAAAGACAGGATACACGTGGCTACATCAGACAGACAGGGATGCTCCAGTGAACAGCTTTGGAATGACTCAGCTGCCAACATTTTCACATTTGTTTAGCCAACAGGATTGATAATCATATCTCCAGCTTGGTGGAGGCTTTTCTCAAGTCATCACGCAAGCTAAAATAACTCCACCTTATCCTCCAGAAGCTGCCAGTCAATCACAGGATGGTAGGGGCTGGAAGGGACCTCTGGAGATGGAGTCCAACCCCTGCCAGAGCAGGGGTACCCAGGGCAGCCCACACAGGGACAGAGCCAGGTCGAGCAAAACTAGAAGTGGTGCCAAAGAAGTCATTTTATCCCTGCTCACTGCAGGGGGGCTGGACTAGGTGACCTTTGGGGGTCCCTCCCAGCCCTGGCCATTCTATGAATTTGGTCCTCTTGCAATTAGAGCTCCACCATTGTTCAGAAGGCAGTGGAATGGTGATATTCAGGATATTCAGCACGAGAAGGTGGCCCACTCAGCTCTTCATCTGGCATTGCCCTAGACACGGGGTGGGAGACCCCAAACTGAGCTTATCTCTGAGCTTAGAAGCAGAAAAACCTCTCCGGGTTCTCCCAGGAGCTGCCGTGTTGCAGCTCATCATCAGCAGAGCTGAGTGGAAGGGAATGATAACAGACACCGTGTGGAACCCGCTGAAACCTCAGAGGAAGACAACAAGCACATCACAGGGAAATGGAGATGTTGAACTTGGTTTAAAGCAGGGAAAAAATGGGATTATTTGGGGTTTTTTGTAAACAACCACGGCCCCGACGCAGCGCGCTCAGAGGTGCCCAGAGAAGGCTGGGATGAATCCAGCCTGAATCCTACCTGCTGCTGGGCAGGGAAACTGCATCGTGTGCCTGGCAGCTGCACAGAGACCTCAGCTGTGCTGCAGAAAGGATCACCACGGGACTCGGGTCCTCTGAGGTGGGAATGGCTGGAGAGGAGAGGAAAACCTGCAAACCAGCTCTGAGGGGCAGCGGTTTTCATCTGCTCATGTTTTCAGTAACACATTCCTACACAACCCGATCAAGCTGCTCCAAGGAACAAAATCCCAGGGATTTCCACACTATTTGCTTTTTTTGTTTCTTTCTTTTTAAACCCACTAACCAAACCAGTCCAGAAAAGCAGAGTGCAGGAGAAAATTTTCAGAAGTTCATACCCCCAAGAGCTCCCCTCACATCTTGAGGCACTTTACATTCTGTTCCCACCCTGTAATATCCTGCAGCTTCACCATTTCCAGGGTAAGGAGGAATAATTTGGTATCTCTGGAGTCAGGGCAATGGCAGAAACCATCTTTTGTAAGTCAGAAACAACAATTTCCAGTTGTATGAGCAATAAACACATCCAAACCCCCAAGCAGAATGATGCTGGTGTTCTGTTTCTACCCTCACAGCACCCAGACAAGGGGCAATTTATTCAAATTACCACATCATGCTGAAATTCACTTCAGCTTCTGATTTTTAATGGCTATTAGCTGTTAAATGTCAACTCCAGAAGCATTTAGAGCACAAAATTCATGTCTTAGACTAGGAGGGACTGTGGCAACAGTGGGCTCTTGAGCCAAAGGAAATGTCTCAGGGCTAGAAAACAGAAACATTTCCAGCCCCCTGACTCCAGAATGGCTGATTTTTGATCATAGGAGCTGGGATGCTGTGCCCCAAACTGGTGTTCAGCCAGTGCAAGGGGATTTGCAGCATCCCCTCTCAGCCAGCACATCCCACCCTCATCTGCTGGTCCCCAGACCCAGCGTGGGTCTTTCACAGCACCCCACGTACGGGGATGGTTTTAATTCCCCAAACACCCAGTGCGCTGTCCTAGATCTGCTTCTGGTTTTTCTTCCACTGTCAAGTGAATGGTGTTAAAATGAACTCGTGAAAATCACCATCCTGGGCAAATCCCAGTTCTCCTTAAGCCACCTGACCCAGCAATTTGCTTCGAGGATGCTCCAAGAAACTTTGCATGGCAGCAAAAAGCTCTGGAGCCTGGACCCTGGCACAGCCACCCTTCCCTCACCATTTCTCCCTGCTCACCAGGCTGACTAATTCCCCTGGCAGGAAAGCAACAGTGCCCAACTGCAAGGCTGCAAAGCTAATCATAGTAAAAAGGCCTCCTTAAGTGTAAATACTCCATTACAAGATCATTTATTGAGCAAATCGCTGCGATTAGAAACACGGCTCTGCACAAGGTGCTGTGGTAATGCTGATTTCCAGGAGAAGCAATTAACTCTGTATAATCAAGCACACCACACTCAGCCTGACAAGCCCGGGCACGCACACGGGGAATTAAGTGGAAATAATTTTATGTTTTGCTTCCCCAGCTCGTTCATGTGATGGGAACGGGGCCTTGCGTTAGCTCCAGACACAGAGCAGCTCGTTAATTACCACATCCCTTCACAAATCACACGTGGATCCAGAAAAACGTGGCCCAGGGATTACATCCACTGCCCCAAAAATGGATTTCTCTCTCAGAATCAGAGAATCCCCTCTAATACTGACAGGCACTTACTGGGATGATCCCAACTGCTGCTCATCAGGAACAGGAATTACTGAGGTAGGTTTCTCACCCTGAACTCCAAAACCCCTTAACTGCAGCTCTTCTGCCACACTCAGTCTCCTCCTATCAAGAGCCAACAAGATGGAAAACACACCCCAGTAAGTTAAATTTTAAACTGGTTTGGGGCATCACGTTTCCAAAGGGAGCATTAAGCCTGAAAAGGATGAATGGTTTCAAAAGTGGACCCTAATGACTAAATCAGACATCCAGAGTGAGCTGGGGGTGCTCTGGTCCTCCCCCAGCTTCCACACACAGGAGTCACGTAAGCCACAGAGGTCACACACACAGTCACATTAAGAAAACAGCATTTTTTCCAGCAAGCAACAACATCTAAACCCATAAAAAAAATAAATATATAAGCCCACAGCTATGTTCTCCCAGCACATTCCATAATCCTAAACACCCAAACCACCTAGCTAAGCCCTCCTCAAACTGCACGCCAAGCAGACACCCTTCCAGCTGCCAACACTGCAACCCTTGGACCTGCTGCAAAGCCTTGGAGCCACCGAGCCCACGTGTCCTTCCAGAAGCCACTGAGGTGGCAGAGGATGCAACTCAGGTCACCTGCAAACATCCCTGCAAATGCAGGGGGTGTTTTGATGTCTCTTTGACGAGGAGTTTCAGAGGACACCTCTAAACAGCACCAGGGAAGAAAACCAACCCACGTTGATTCCAGTAACGCCACCGGCATCCCCTGGAAAGGCACCAAAACACCCAACAACTGGCACCAAAACACCCCCCAAGTGGCACTCTGCAGCAAGGGAAATGCCAAACCAGCCCAAAGGCTCCTTACCTGGCAAGGGCGAAGCGAAGAGGGGGATTTTGAGGGGGGAGAAGGTGAGCACGTGGCAGGGCTGGACGCTGGGCACCGCGGGGCTCTGGGGGGCTTCGGGCTCCACCGACACCATGGCAGCGGTGGCCAAGGCCAGGGTCTGGTTGCCACCCACTGGCTTGAGGCTGTTCTGGCAGCCACCTGGGGAAGGGAGAGATGGAGACAGGTTTGGTTGCTTGCTGGGCACCAGTGGGTTTGCAGAAGGAGGTGTTATCAGCATAGGATGGAGCAGGGGGCTGCAGCGCTCCCCACACTGCTGCTGTTGTTTCCACACCCCCCTCACCAAGACACTATGTCCTCAATATATTATATTTTCTAAGGATTCCCCAAAAAAACCCCATTTCTAGTAATTATTCTTCCCATTCTAGCTTGTAGTTGGTGTTTTTTCAGATATTAAAACCCCATAGATGTGAATTTATCACTATAACCTGGAGGGACAAGGCAGGAGTGACTCAGACTCAGCAGAGTTATTAAACCTAAATGAAAATAAGTAAATAAATAAACCACACAACAACAAAAAAAAACCTCAGTGAGTCAAATATTTGAAGATGTTGGTCGGAATTTTCTTCAGCTCCCACAGCTTCCCAGTGATGCATAACTGCCCTTATTCTACACTTCCATAAATACAAGTTGGCTAATTTAATATCTGATTTTTTTTTGCTGCTTGCTGCGTTAACCATCCGCTGGCACAGGGCTTAAAACATGTATTAAACAGAAATACCTGAGCTGTCCATCTCCTACCTCCTGAATACATGCCATGCAGGAATCTCTTGCATGGGGACTCAGATGTCTCCCAAATCAAGGTTCTTCAGACTACATTAACCTTCACCTTTAACGAGCTTGGGAGGGGAGACCTTCAGAGCTCAATCTTGGCTAAATATGTTAAATAAACAAGAAAATGAGTGCAAAAAATCTTAAGGAGAAAGCCTAATGTGAGAAACACCAGCTGTTACTCTGTCTACACCGAGCCATGCATTCAAAAATTAAGCAATCATTAGCTTATTATGTCATTCAGCAAATGTTTTCAGTTCATGTGGAAATCCTTCAGGCAATAAGAGCCAACTGTAGCTCTGGAAAAAAAAAATACTAATAAAAAAATAATTTTAAAAATCACTATTTGATCAGGTCCTCACTTGAGGCATCTCATGAGCCAAGGGCTGGTTTGTTCTCACTTGGCACCAGGGAAAGAGCAGGTCAGTGGGTTTTGGGGAGAAACTCTGCTTTGGTGGCAGCTGAGAGTGTCTCCTGAGGCTAGGACACTAACTCTTGGCAGCTTTACTCTTAACTCTTCATAAGCAATTATTTACCTGCAAAATCAGCAGTCAAATATTTTCAGTGGGCATCACCAAAAAGACCCCAAAAAACCAAACAAAACAACCACACACTTCTGTTATTTCTACTTTGTTTGTCAATGCCAAGAAGAATTCACATAAACCACCTGCACGTGCACTAATTAAGAGGCACACAGGCAAACAAAAAGACAAAAACACCAATATTACAGTTTTGATCATTCAGCCACGGATAGACACAAAAAATAGAGGGTTTTTTTCTGCCAGTCTCGCAATGAAAAATAATTAAAATTAATCTTCAACGGATTCAACTGTTTGATGCAAGTTGGGTGTTTATTCACCCAAGGAATAACGGGTTTAATTGACATGAGTTTAACTAACTGACCTGGGTTTAGCACTGGGTTTAGCACTGGGTTTAGCACTGGGTTTAGCACTGGGTTTAGCACTGGGTTTAGCACTGGG
>JANHGL010001951.1:0-24272 GCA_024611195.1 Ceyx melanurus
GCTCTGCTCCAGCTCAACAGCCCCAGGGCTCTCAGCCTGGCCTGGCACAGAGATGCTCCAGCCCCTCAGCAGCTTCCACTGGACTCTCTCCAGCAGCTCCTTGTCTCTCCTGACCTGGGGAGCCCAGCACTGGACACACCACTCCAGAGTTGGCCTCACTAGTGCAGAGCAGAAGGGCAGGAGAACCTCCCTCAACCTGCTGCCCACACTCTCATGCCCCCCAGGACGCTCTTCTTGCCTACCAGGGCATGCTGCCCACTCACTCTCATTGCTCTTTTAGTCACAGCACCTTCAACACTCCACCAACTTCTAGTCCCACTGGATCCATGCAAGTCTCTAGGAAGCAGGGTTGGAATTGCCAGGAGGCAACCCCCACTGGTGGAAGGGAGAGCAACCCTCTGTTCCTCCACGTGAGGAAAGGGAGCTCTCCAGGGAGCTGCTGCTTTGGCTCAGGGCCCCTTGCTGGAGTCAAATCCCAGATGGAGATGTGGAGATGAATGGCCCTGTGAACCTCCAAAATCAGAGGCAGCTGAATCAGCCAGTCCTGCAAGTGTTTGGTATTTCCCTTCTTTTCAGAAGTCAAGGCAAGGGGCCATTGTCCTTTCTCACAATCATCTGCTGCTGAGACAAAACGACTGGGGGAGCTGGTGGGGGTGGGGTGGGGGTGGGAGCCTGTTTTCCATTAACAAATTGGCATCCCCCACACAATGATACAGAGATAAAAAGCATCAAAATATCCAATAAAATCCAGTAAGAGTCAACTTTGGGTGTTAAGGAAGATGTTCTGGCTGGGGGAGAAGGATCTGTGCACCCCAAGTGAAAAATCACTCCAAGCCAAGGGTAAGAGACTGAGGAAAATCCCCACAGGGGATGGAAACCAGGTCTGGTCAAGAGGAAAATTGTGTTCTTTAGAAGCTGGGACAGGTCAGCCTGAGACAGAGCTCAATAGAAAGAGAAACAGAGAATCATTGGGGTTGGGAGAGACTTAAGGTGGTCAAGTCCCATCCCTGCCAGGGCACCACTGCCCCATGGGCCTCAGCACCACAGCTCCAGGGCTTGGAAACCCCTGCAGGGATCATGGAGACTCCACAACTTCTCTGGGCATCCTGGGCCAGGTTCTGACAACCTCCCAGCAAACACTTTTCTCCTCCTGGGTTGCAGTTTGAGCCCCTTGTCCTGTTGCTGGGTAGCACTAAAAAGAGTCTGGCCCCATCCTCTTGCCCCCTGCTTATTAGAAATATTAATAAGAACCCCAGAAGGGAAAGGACTTGAGGGAGATTCTCAAAAAATTAGCAGGATCTATTCATTCCAGGCCACAGAGAAGAGGACAAGGAGTACCTCTGAACACTCCAGAAGAGAGAATTCTTACTGCTTGTGTAGAAGAAACAAATACCCTCATTTCAGATGCTACAACCCAGTTCGGATCTCTACAGCCAAAGAAAACAGATCAAAAGTATGACAATGATCAGAAGAAAAGGAAATTTTCTAAGCACAGATTAAAAAGGATCTGCTTTGCATTTCTTAGACCAAATAAGGCAGAAAGAATAGGTCTGAAATGTGTGAATACCTCAAGGATGTCCACTGGTAGGATAGAAAACCCCAAACCTCACAGATCTGAAAGCAGCCCTAATAAAACAGGCTTGAAAATTCCAAACCAACCCAACCAGATATTCCCAACTGCTCAGAGTGGAACAGCAGGAGGAATCTAAACACTTCAGATCAAAGGAGGAGCAAATTGCTGCTAACATTAACAGTACCAGTGAGGACTGCTCACTGAGCTAGGTGGTCTTTTCCAGCCCAGCCTCACCACTCACACACTCAAAACCCTTGTGAAGCCCTAAAAATCTCCAGGCTCAGTTCCTCAAAAGTGCTATTGTTCCCAAGTGGTGTTTATTAAAAGCCTCTGCACCATCATGCTAAGCCATGTGGGACACTTCGAGACTTGAACAAAACCTCCCCGAGGATCACGAGCCAAATGTGTCTGACCACAAAAGACACCAAAAAAACCCCAAGCCAACAAAAGTCAGCCCAAGACAATGGAAGCTCTGCCACTACAGACAGCACTGCTGGGGCTCATTAAGCACCAGGGCCACACTTCACGTGCCACCACTAGAAAACAAGCTCTGAGAGCACTGCCTGGTGACAGAAGAGCAAAGGAAAGCAGATGGGGAGGATTAAACTGAACGACCCCCAGCACCAGCAGAAACACAGGAACAAGCTCCAGTGTCTCCCACACTCAAGTTCCTAAGGAGCAGGAGCAGAGATGTTCCTGGGAAGCTCTACGTGGTAGGTTCAACTCCATGCAAACTGGTGTCTTCAAGGCACAGGTCACACAGAGAATGAGCTTCCAGTTGGGAGCTCTCCAGAGCCACCTCCTGCTCCCAGCAGGACAGTTGCTGGCTGCACAGGGCAGCTCAGGCAGGACTTGGTCCAGAGAAGGTTTCAAAGCCTTCAAGAGGAAATCACTTCAAGATGTGGCAGGGCAGGTTTAGGTTGGACAAGAAAAGGGGGCTCATGGGAGACCTTCTGGCTCTGGCAGCTCCTGACAGTGGTTGGAGCCAGGGGTGGTCAGTCTCTGCTCCCAAGGAACAAGCACCAGGACAAGAGGAACCAGCCTCAAGTTTCCCCAGGGGAGGTTTAGCTTGGAACTGAGGAACAATTTCTTCTCCTCCGGGGCTGTCCCAGGCTGCCCAAGGCAGGGGTGGATCCCTGTGACCCCTGGAGGGGTTTCCAAGCCCTGGAGCTGTGGTGCTGAGGCCATGGGGCAGTGGTGCCCTGGCAGGGATGGGTTAGTGGTTGGACTGGATGATCTGAAAGGTCTCCCAGCCAGAACAATTCCAGGAGAGATGAGGCTTCACTGTCTGACTGATCTGTTCCAGTTCCTGCACCAACCTCCTACCAACTTTCAGCCTGGATCTTCACAGCTCCATTCTGGTTGGAAGATTCTCATGTTGCTGGTGAAGACTGATGTAGGGAAGATCCTGAACTTGAACCTTTCCTGTATGTACATATCAGGTGACAAGATTCACTGACCCAACTACCATGAGCAATAAACTCCTCCTTTCTAACTGAATTAATTCAGACAGACATCAACAATCTCACCCTTGCCCCATGTCTGAAACACAAAGAGGAATTGTGTGGTTTCCCCCCCAACACCTCCCAAACCAAACCTTTTTTCTTTACCTGGGAATAAAAAGCTTTATAAATCTTTGTTTTGGGGAAAAGTGCAATCATCAGGAAGTTGCCTGGGGTATGGAATTCCATGGGGAGGTGAGCAAGCAAGGAACTTTTGATGTCTATGAAGAGAGCAGCAACAACACTGGTTGAATCCTGAAAAGGGAAAGAACAGGACAAGTTATCATGAAGCTATTGAAAAAGTGGAAGAAAAAAAGAGGTTTTAATACATTAAATAGCAGAGAGCAGAACTACCACAGAGATCTGAGCATTCATCAGCTCAGCTATGGAGCAGAAGGATCAACTGCAGACACCTGGAGTTCTCAGCTCCTACCTTTCTGAGAGAGCTGCTGAGAACCTGGACTTTGCATCACTTAAAAGTCTTTGCATCTTTTGTTTTAACCCCAGCATTAAATGATCCCTTTCTTCTCCAGCAATATTGTTGTGGCAAAGCATTCCTAACAATCCCCCTTCTGCTTCTGTCACTTCTCAACCTTTTCAGCTCTCCACCCTTGTATTATGCCAAGCCAGCTGAACAATCAAATGCTCTCTTGTCAAGGTTTAGCTTTACACAAAAACCTGGCAGCAGCTCAAGATTTTTTAGGCAGGTCCCATAAATAGCCACTTTGCTGAAAGTGAGTGTCTTGAATCCAACAATAGAAGGAAGGTCAGGGGGAAAATAGCTTCTTAAAACTACCAGGGGGCAATCAATAGGATGTACAAGAAAAGGCAGCTAAGAATCTCATCTCCCTCATGCTTCCATCCCCACTGAATCCCTCCCTTGGGGTGGATTTTACTGCTTTCCTCCATGGCTTGATGAAATCAGGGTGACCCAGAGCTTTCTGGAGGCCACTGAACAAAGGTGGCAGGCTGTACCTGAAGGAAATACAAACTAAAGGAGAGAGAGATTTTTAAGGTGGGTTTTTGGTTTGGTTTTTCAGGGTTTAGGAATCAAGAACCAACCAAAATAATCTCTTTTGCAGTCTGAAGAAGTGAGGCAAAGAGGAAAAACCTTCCAATGAAGCACCTGACTTCACAGGGCTTTCCACCTCTCCCTGTCTCAGGTGTTTTGGGAATGCTACCTTCTCTGGTTGTTCTTGGACTCAAAGGCTGTTTTCTGCTCTGGGATGTCACATCCAACACAAGATTTCCCCTCCTTAGAGTTGAGTTCAACAGCAACTGATGCCAGAAGAAAGATACTTACCCCATCATAGAATGAAATGGAGCTCATATGGTTCTTTGAAATGGAAATGCTGCCATGGTGGGGATGAGAAAAGAGAATTCCATCTGAGAAGAAGTACAATTTGCCTAGAATTTAAATGCAAAAAAATAAGAGTATTAGGTATCTATCAATAATTCAGTTGAAACGGTTTCAAAGTTGAAACCTTTTAGCTGCAGTGGCAACTATTCCTGAGCTAGTGATTTTCCTGAGGGTTTGGTGAGAGTGACATTCCTTCTATCTCTGCTTCTCTGGCCATCTCACAGGCACTTTGGTTCCTCACAAACCTGCAGGACTGGAGAAAGCAGCTGGAAAATGAGGAGCAGCCAGGCTGGAGGGTGGAATGGAGCAAAACCCAATGTTTTATGGAGCACTAGGAACTGACATCAGCAAAAAGCTGATGGGCAGCCCTTGTTAGGAAAGCCATGAGCAAATGAGTAAGCAGGAGCTGCCAGCTGGAGCTCTGCTTCCAGGGAGAACAAGTTCCAAGTGGGATCACATCCCACCCACGTGAGTCAGCAGAAGGGAAAGGTAAAGTATTTTATCTAAAGAAAAAAAAGAAGCCTAAATAAATAAATAAAGGTATTAGTCAGATTTATGCTTCAAAAAAAAAAAAAGCAAAGCCAAGCAGCAAAGTAATGAAACCACAGAGCTAAGTGTGACCTCACACAGCTCCAGCTATCACAGAATACTCCAGTATTTCCCTGGAGAGCCCAGCACTGGCCACAACACTCCAGCTGTGGCCTCACCAGCACAGACCTCACAAAACACCAGCATTAATTGATCCAAACTGAAGGAGTTAACATGGGAGTCAGGGCATTCCATGGAGAACAACCTGATAGCCTGTGCAGCCTTCCACAGGTGATTAGTCACAAAAGAGACTTTAATTGGCAAGGCTGATTGACTCTGGGAAGTTCAGCCCCCAAAATCCCTAAGCCAGCAGCTGTATTGGCAGACAAAAGGAAAAGGATGAACAACCTGAATTTTTGGGATGTATTTTAGTCCTGAATGTAGGTATCTTGTAAGAGGCAGAGAGAGAAGATGAGTGTCTTGTCTGACAGCACCTTTTCCACCTCATCTTGCCAGCCTGCAGAGCTGCAGGGGAGCCCAAATTAGAGCCAACTGTCTTATGTGGAAGGGAAGGAGATCAAGTTCAGCTTCACTTGACACCTGAGAACATCTCTCCCTCGTTGAAGTGTTACATAACAATCCTTATCCCACCTACTTACAACTCTCCAGCCCAGGAGTTATCAAAACATTTCACTCCACAAACCTCCCCCAAAAGAGGGAATGAGTAACTTGCTCCCTGGGGGCACAGGCAGCCAGTTTGGAGAAGTCAAAATAAAGCAAACAAACTAATTCAAGATCCATTTCACCTTTCTCTGGTTATTTCCCAAGTGAACACCTGCCCCCAGCACTGTACAGCAGAATAGATGTTGTTACTGATAAAATAACATCTATTTTTATTCTTTATTTATTCTGCATTGATTTCTACTATTATTCTGCCTTTATTCTTGCTTGAAAGTCTGTTCAAATGGGGGAAGGGCAGGTTGTGTGGTGGGAAGGTTGATGTTAAATTGCTTTTTATGTTCTTTATCCTCAGCACTATGCTGGGTGACCACAAAACTGATCAGGATTCTCCTCTAAAGATCTTCAGCTTATACTAAGATGGTATCTGTGAGTCTTCTGCTCTCTGGCAGCACCTCTGGAGGGTTGTGGCCAGTGCTGGGCTCCCCAGTTCAAGAGGGACAGGGAAATACTGGAGAGAGTCCAGAGGAGGCTGTGAGGATGTAGGGATGGAACTTAGGATTTCCCTAATCCCCTCTTGTTGTAACAAAGAGGCTGGGGATGAAAAAGTGAGGCATGGAATTTAACAAGAGAGAGTTGCAAGGGTGAAGGGCAAGAAAACTTCAGATAATGCACAGGCAGGCTCAGCAGATGTGGGAATTCCAGAAACTGGGCACCTCCCTTCTATTTAATAAATAAAAAGGAAAGAAAACAACCCAAACAAGCAGGAAAAAGTGGATCAGCTCTATAAGCAAGTGAAAAAAAAAGAACCCAAAGCCCACATCTCACCTTCTGCAGGCATGGCCTGTGGGTTGCTGGAATAAAGATAGGCTCCATCACCTCCAGTGAGTAAAGTGCCCAGGAAAGATTTATCTTCCTAAAGAGGAAAACCAAACAGGGGTATCAGAGCTTGGATCAAGAAATGTTAGCCAGGCAAGAATATTTCTCATGCTTTTTCTTCCAGAGAAGGGTTTTTTTAACCAGCATCTCTCAGGAGCTCTTAGAAGGGGTTTAATCTGCCTTGATACAGAGCTAGTGAAAGAGGGCAAGTCAGGAGTGTCATTTTTAAAAGCATTTCCCACTCCCCTTTTGGTTTTGCCAGCAGCTATGAAACTCCAAGTTATTGTCACAACCACAAGGCAGAGCTTTTTTGCTTCTAAATTGTCAGTCTACTGAACTAAAAGTAGATTACAGGAAAATAAATCCATTTCTAATGAAGATTTCTGGGCACCACAAATGAAACCACAAATGTGAAACTCATGTGTTCCCAGATCCCCATTTTCTTTTGGGTCTTTTTCACAGTGCTTCCAATGTTTTCCTTCAGACATTCTGCATGGTAATCAAGTTAAAAGGAAGCTGGATGTAGAGTGGCATTGAGCTGGGGAGGAGGGTTTGGAAACACATGAGCTCCATGGGTAACTTAGGGAGACTTCCATGAAATCACTGCTTTATTAGAACTCTTTTTGCTCTTGGGTTTTGCTGTTCTTTGAAATAAAGAAAACCTCACATTTTTCCACACAAATTAGTTGTTTTGGTAGGTCAAAGTTTGGAGGAGAGTGGGTAGAACAGACAAGTTTTACACAGAAGTGGAGTAAGACACTAAATAAAAAGCCAATTTTGCTTTGGAGTTCTGGAGACCTCCAGAAGTTGAACAAAACATGTTCCACTTTACCTTCAATATCTGCTGAGCCTTCTCAGACAGCTTCACATCACTGTCTTCAACCTGCAGCCAGAAAGAGTTGCCATTTGTATTGCTAGCACATAAAGCAAGTTTCATGTTGAATAAAAAGCACTGGAGGGGATTTAAATCAAACAAGAATCCTGGGTACCACAAAATCCTGAGACCAAAGTGCTTCCAAAGCAGCTTTCAATCCCCAAACAGTTCCCTGTAAGACTTGCAAGGGGATAAACCCTCATTAAATAGTTTTCTGGCCTAGTGTTGTACAAACACAAAGCAGTGGATCCCCATTCTGCTCTCCTGAACTTGGGAGTTGTTCCACAAGCATGGACTGGCAAAGGGAATTGTGTTGTCCAACCTGACAATGCTCAGGGAGCCACAGAATGGCTGGGGTTGGAAGGATCTGGGGATCATCTGGTGCCATCCCCCCTGCTCCAGCAGAGTCACCAGGATCCCATTGTCCAGGTGGGTTTTGAGTATATCCAGAGAAGAAAACTCACTGGGATTCAGAGAATTTTACCTCCTATCAATGTAATACATGAGGTCTGGAAACAGAACTTCCTTTCTGCTGGGGTAGACACTGAAGTGACCTCAAGTGCTTAAACAGAATTTTCCCAAGCCACACTGAGTTAGCTAAAAAAAATACCCCTTGAAGTGGTGAAAATAAATGAATTTAAATCTTGCATTATGAATGGAACCCATCAGCTCATTTCCACTGATGAACTTTCAGACTTTGTGTCCAAATTAAAGACTGAAAATAGCATTAAGATAGTCACAGCTTCAGTGCCCAAGTTCCATAGTTATTCCTCACACTTCCCAACAAGTTTTCCTTGAGGAGTGTGTGTGTGTGCAGAGAACAAAAGGCAAGCAGCCCAAGGAGGGTTGTGTGTACTGACCAGCCAGGAGGCATATCTGGGGATAGCTGCAGTCAGGATGATGTGGCTGGTATCTGAATTAATGCTGCCATCTGCAGGGAATAAATGGAAAACAAGGGAATTTAGCATCCATGAACTTCAAGCTGTTCCACAAGTCATTCTGACAACTTGAAAGATCCAAATAAAGTTATTTTGGATCAAGAAGTTCTCTTGATGAGGTTCAATATGCTCAGGTAGCCATTTGGACAACTTGAAAGATGAAAATCTCATTATTTTCTGGATTTTTTTTAGTGTTTAAGTGAAGTTTTCTTTAGCTCCAATAAAATACCCCCAAAAACCCTGGGTTTATTCTGCTCTTAGTGCACAGCTCCATCCACTGCTCTCTTCCCCATCAAAAGTGTTCCAAATCCCATGGTTAAAAACCCCCTGAGTGTCTGAATGACTGAAATTCAAACATCTTGTGGAAAATGAGTGTTCTGGAAGTGACAGGAGCTGTTTGAACTGCCTCATACAACACAGAATATTCACTAAGATTGAAGAAATATTAGGAAAAAGGATTATTACACTTGAATTTTTGGATGCTGTTATCACAAAGCAGCCAGGAAACCCAACCTCCTTTCATGAGATGAGAGGAACTTGATACTGAAGTAATTAGCAGCAAGCTAAAACATTTATTTGGGGCTTTTAATTAACCCAAAGGCTTTAAAGCATAATGGTAATGAGATCCACTGGAAGGCTTTTTGCTCTCCCATCACACCCAAGTTAATAGATATTTAAATACTTGCCTTTTTCTTTGACTTGGATCTGTGATGTTAGGAAGGACTCTGAGAAGACAACAGATCCCAAGGATCCTCTTCCTGTGAGCAAGTCTGGAATGTCAAACACCATCATAGATGCCTGCAGCAGTCAGAGAAAGAGAAAGCAGAACAGAATCATTGATTAGTTTTGGTTAGAAAAAGACTTCTAAGGTCACTGAGTCCACCCATCAACCCATCCCTGCCAGGGCACCACTGCCCCATGGCCTCAGCACCACAGCTCCAGGGCTTGGAAACCCCTCCAGGGGTCACAGGGATCCACCCCTGCCCTGGGCAGCAGGGAGCATAAAAAAAAAAAGCTGAAAGAGGAGCTTTTTTTTTGTAATAAAATGTATAATCAGAATACTGAGCAGCTTACTTACTGTTTTAATCAAACTCAGGCTATCCTCATTATCTAATGGAGTGATTCTAGAACAATAAAGATATATTGAAAGGTTAGATCATTTTGGGTCATTTGGTAGCAGCCTAAAAATCCTTTGCTTTCAAATAAATACCTATTTTGTGCAGTCGTTTCAATTGGGCATCACAGGGATTAGAAAAGTTGGAAAAGGAAACTCTTAATGAGCTTGTGCTGCATCTGCTCATGAACAGTTAATTTGTTCCACAGTGGTTTTCAATCTATTTAGGATTTCACAGATTTTTTGCTAAGAACTCAAAGTGTCTCACACACAAAAGCATTCTTGTATGAAAAAAATATATAATTAAATGCAATATTTTCCTCTGGAGTTCCAAGACAAGGAAAACCAAACTTGTTAATGTATTAAAAACATTAATTAATGACAATAAATACAGAGTGATACCAACCTGCCATGGTTATTCACAGCCTGAATTTGAAAAGCCATTTTGGAGCTGCAGAACAAAAAGGAGATGGGTGAAAAAAGTGGTTTGTGCTTCTTGTACAGGTCAAAAAATGAGTTGTTAGAGATGTAAAGCATCTGCTGAAGGACTGAAAAAGCAGGAAAAGGAAAACAGCACAATTCTGAGGATGAAAGGAGTGCACAGTGAGGTCTTGGAGTGGGAAATTAATATCTGAGCTATTTTTTTTGCCTCCAGGAGGAGCAGAAACAGGACACAGCAATCACAAGAACCAGTGTGTGGAACACCTACCGTAACACTGCTCTGAGCTGGGTGAGGTGCAGAGTGTCCAACTCAGCCATGAGCACCTGCTCTGCTGCCTCCTTTGCCTGCAAAAAGCACATTGGGAATCAATCCTCCTCCTCCTTACATCCAAATCCCAGCAGCTACAGGAGCACCCAGAAGATAAACAAGAGCTCAGTAACACACTGATGCACCAGGCTAAAAAGTTTCTTGCCTAGGTTGGATTTTTCCTTGCTATAAGGGTCAGGAAAACTCCTGAAAGCTTTGAAAATCCAATTATAAGTGGAAAACAATCAGGCATGCTCTGGAAAAGCTCCTTTTAAACTGATTTCAGAGAGGTTGGAGGCCAGGGGGTGAATTTCATTAACTTGACTCAACCGAAATACTGATTTTTTTGTGGAGTCTTGGGGTTTTTTTTTATTCCTTTACTTCTGCTCTGCATGGAATCTTCTACTGCAAGCAATCCCAAGCAACAATGACAGTGTAGAGAACCTTCATTTACCTTGGATTCAGTGGAAGTTTTAGCATAGCACTCAATGCCAGCAAGCACAGCCTCTACAACAGCAGTATATATTTGCGACAACAGCGTACTGAAGAGAAATACAAACACAACATTTACTAGACAGACAGAGTTTTCATCCTCCTCTCTTCCCACACTAGCAGGGTCTGGGGGTTTTTTGTGTCCTTTCTTACAGCAATTCCCTGCTAGTGAAGGGTGTTCCTATTTCAATCAGTGTGGAAAGAGATTTTTTCATTATTTTTTCAGCTTCAATAAAACTAAATCGCTCAACTCACAGGGTCAGGAAAATGGGGAGAGTTTGGAGCTGAGAGAGGCCAAGGGGGGATGGTTTGGACTGGAAAAGGGAGATTTAGACTGGAGAAAATGGAAAATTTGGGATGCTGAAGGTGGCAGAGGCTGTGCCAGGCTGCCCAGAGAGGTGGTGGCTGCCCCAGCCCTGGCCCCATCCCAGGGGAGGTTGTTTGGGCTCTGAGCACCCTGCTCTGGGTGCAGATCCCTGCTCCCTGCAGGGGGGTTGGATGAGATGATCCTGTCCAGGTCCCATCCCACCCAAACCAGTCTGGATACTGAAAGCTACACAGTGAGTTTATACCCTGCAGCCCTAGGTTGCAATCCTGCTTCCTAAACACAGCCAAATTTGGCCTGAATGGTGCTTATGAAATATTTTTTCCCCACTTTTTTCTTTCACTGGAGTTGTCAAATCAAGAATCAGCTACAGGACTCAACTGCAGATCAACTCCAAAGCCATGAGCTCAGCTCATTTTGCTGCTACTGCTGTAGTGGGAACTCAATTTGGGCCAACAGAGGGTTGCTTCCAAGGAAAAATCTTCTAATTCTGCCTCTATCAGCTGAGACCTGCTTTGCTTAGAACTGCTCCAGCTGTCTCAGTATCCAGTCCTTCAGAAGCAGGGTGGGAAATGTTCTGTATGTTTGAGCAGAACACAAATCTAAGCAAAAAAAAAAATTCACTTTATTATTAAAAATAAGGAAAAAACCTGCTTCCTCAGCCTAGTGCCTTCAATTTTAGGTCTCTGAGACCAGAAGCCAACACTGCTTTGCATGAGAGGCCACCAGTGCTAAAATCCAGCTAGACAATGTCCACAGCTCTTCCCTCATCCCCTAGGCTGCTGGAGACCAGGTTAGCCAGGCAGGACCTGCCTTTCCTAACCCCTCACTGCCTGGCTCTAAGGCTCCTAAGGTGATCCTACCTAACAAGGAGGACAAAAATCTCTAAGGAAAGGGCTGGTTTCATCAAGATTTGAGATGAGCACCAAAGCAGAGTATCTACCATGGTGTTAGAGCTTGACAGGTATCTAGGACATGCAGAGGAGTGGAGAAAACATGGAGAAACAACATCTTCTTTGACAAAGCTTTGTCAGTCACAGAAACACTCACAAGTTAATTTTTTTTCCTCTCTCTAACACTGGGAAATTTCTTTGCAAGTTTTGAGTGCTCCAGGCTGGCATTTTCACCACTGCGAGCCTTAGATATTGTTTGGCTTAATGGAAGTGATTCCAAAGTTGCTTTTACTGCCATCTGTGGGTCATGCTCTCATTCACTGACAGGTATTTTCCCCCTCAGTGCATATAAATGGGATATTTTGCATATTCTGATGGGATTCAGTGGATTGGCAGGAGAAGTTTTACTCAAATCCAAGCAAAATCCACCAGCATTCACTGCAGAGCAGCAGGGGATGTCCCACTGCCTGCTGCAACTCACCCACTGAAACCCTCAAGGAGCAATTTGCCTTTGAAACACCCTCAGAGCCACATCAATCCAAAGGGAACTGGAGCTCTACCACTGCCAACAGCCACTGCTGACTACAAGCAAGTTTGCCCTATGGCCAGGAGGTAGGAAGAGTTGAGGAGGAGGAAGAAGTTGGCAGCTTACACTTGCTCAGCTTGCTTGGGCATCTCCTTCTCATCTCCTGTGTGGAAAACAAAAGCAGAGGGTTGTTTGGTTCAGATTTCTTGGGCATGCCATTTCTGCTCTGTATCCAACAGGATATTTATCTGGCATTTCAACAAAGAGCACAGCACAGGTTGAGTTGGGTCACCCCCAAGACCCCCAGCCCCTAAAAGCAGCTGCACTAGGTCAGGAGAAAGATCCTTCCCATGCTGTACCCCAGGAAAAAGCACAAGCTATGCCAGAATTCCTTCTGTTTTGCAAGGTGCAAATCATCTCTGTCAGATGCTTTCTGAGCTGGGTGTGGTTTCAAGAGCTGCAGAACACTCAGTGTCTGCCAGTCAACACTCACAAAGGAATCAAAGCCATCTTTTAATTGCTAAGAATATTAACTAATCAAAATTAACTGCCTTAAAGGGTTGTTTGGCCATTTTCATCTACTTACCCAGGAAAGGAATGTGAGTGGTTCCAAAAAAATAGGTCCTGGAACAAGCCAGAGGTCCCTTGGGAGATACACACTGCACAACCTGGTTGTCAGTATTGAGATACAAAAAAAACCTTCATCAAAACCCCAAAACAGTGGTGTGAGGATCAGCAAGAAGCTAAACTCCCCTTCTAACCACTGCCACACTACAACACAGACTTCACTTGAAAAGCAACTTACAGTTTCCAAAGGTTTATTTCACTTTTGACTTGACCTGAATGGTGGGAAGGCTTTGGCAAGGAGATGAGCTCTGACTTCCATAAGTGGTTTGTTTTTTCAGTTTCCTCTGTCAACTGCTCTTTGCAGGAAGAGGAAAGGGTCAGGTTCCCACAGCTAAGCTCACACTTGGTCTTAGGCACTATTTTCATGACACCCTATTAAACCAGCATCACCTGTACCTGGAAATAAACCACCTTTTGAAGAACCTGAGGACAACAGATGGAGTGAGTACATTGGAATCAAGCTGGACTTGGAAAGATATCAAATGTTTTCAATGGGAATGTTAAAAAACAACCACCCAAACTGGAAGTGTTTTCACAGAGCAGCAAATGGAAGATGAGATTTTCACCAAAGCAATCTTCTCTCAGGCTTTTGACACGTGCAACACGTTGGGAATCCCCACGTTCATCCATCCATCCCCTGAAGCCACTTGCACATGGGAAGTTTCCACAACAGGATGATAAAGTCACTCCCTCAATCACACATCCACTCCAGGATGCCCTGTGCTCAGCCACATCCCAATCCTCAGCAGCACAGACATCTGATGGACACTCCCAGAGAAACCTTCTGGTGGGAGAACTACAATCTTCACACCACCTCTCCTCCTTTGCTGTTGAGTTCCCTTCTGGATGCAGCCAGCCAGAGGATCTCAATTCCCTGGGGTGGCTTCCCCTGCTCCTCAGTGGAACAAGCCATGGACCTCAGCAAAGAGCTTTTAAAACTAAGGTGGTTTTTTTTACTTGAAAATGGAGACAAGTTAATCTTAACAACTTGATCTTAACAGTTTTTCAACAGCCAGAAGATGGATTCAGAGGTTCAAGCTGGAATCTGGATACACTGAAGTGCCCTGGGCCCATTCACAAAGTCATTAGCCAAAAAAAAAAAACCATTTTTCTATTTTTTTAAAGAGATTGTTAAACAATTCTGAGCAAAATCACATCAAATCTGTGTCAGAGATCAGCAAATCCTGTGCTACCATCAGCTTTATGGCTACAACAAACACCCTCCTGTTCCCCTCTCCCCCACCCAACATATTTACAGCAGCACAAGTGTGAAAAGGCTGGGTTTTCACAGAGGAAATTAATGAAAATCCAGTATAGACAGAAAGAAAAAGGAAATTTATTCCTTAAACTGACTGATTGTTATGGCAACATCTCTTTTTACTTGTGAAGAACTGGGTATTTCACTCTGTAATATTTTAAAGGCACCCAAAAATAGATTAAATATATATATATATGAAGAAAAAGACAATATACCCTGCTTCAAAACATCAGGTAACCAGTTCAAAGCCTTACCATGTGCTTAGCAGTGCTCCCACCCAGGCCAGTGTTCCTAACAAGATGCCCTTCTGATGGGAAATTAAAATTCCCAGAGTTCAAGTTGTCCTTGGTTGAGTGGCTCCCAAACAGAACAAAGGGCTGGCGACTGGGGCTGAGGAGAAAACAGGGAGTCACCCCCAGAGTTACTTGAAGAAAACTGAGAAACAACAAAAGAAATGCAAGTTTTCTTGTCTCAGAGACCAACTGTTGAGTTCCTCACTAAGAGTAGGACAAAAAAAACCCCCAAATTATCCCTCAGAAAGCTTCACACTGAGAAAATCAAGTCGCAAAGGAAAACAAAACCTATTTAAATTAATCAACCTGCAATTTCTTTTGTATATGAGAACTGTATATGAGATTAAATGCTATAGATGGGGGCTTTTTTTCCTCTTTTTTCAAGTAAATTGTCTTAAAAAGCTGACTAGATATTCTTGAACCCCCCTGAAATGGAAACACTGGAATGAAACAGAACTATTTTGGTTTGAGTTCTGGCTTCCAGCCCACAACTCAACTGGAGAGGTCAAAGTTTGGCTGTTTGTTATTGAAATGCAAACAACACAGGATGCCAGAAACAATAAAGGACATTGAACTCCTGCTGCTTCCTTCCAAATCAAGAGATTGATTTGGAGACCATGAAGGAATTGATCCCATTAGAATGCACAAGGTTTTGAATGCAGTGCATTGGTCCAGCAAATACCTACAGCAAGAAATCCCATGAAAATCTGGATTATACTTCCCAGAATTAGGATTTTTATGAAGAGATGGGATGTGATACTGAGATGGATGCACTGGGAATGACAAGCACTGTGGTGAAGACAGAAAGGATGTCTTGAGGTACTAGTGGCACCAGAAATTCTCAAAGAATCAGGAGGAATACCTGTTATCTGTGATATGGCTTGAGATCATCCCATGGCTGAAATAACTTCTGAAAGGCTGAAAAGAGCAAAAAAAACCCAAAGCTGATTAACAAGTAAACAAACACTTGAGAGATCAGAGAATCATGGAATGGTTTGGGTGGGAAGGGACCTTGTGAGGTCACCCAGGGTCACCCTGAATATTCCTTCCCCCTGCAGGGATGGCAGCAGCACTGGGAAGGATCTGTGAAGCAGACCTACCTCCCCTGCCTGGGATTCTGACAGTTCCAGGATGAAGGGAATTTCAGTATCAAAATTAGCAAAAAAGTTGGTCCACTGGTGCTCAAAGATCATCAGATCCTAGAAGAAAACAAGATATTCAGTGTTACTGAAGCACAGGAAAAAAAACAGCTTTTAAAAGACAAGGAATTTCTGTTGGGTTTTGGGGGGGCTTTATATCCTTATATAAATATATAAGGATATACTACTTATATACTCCTTATACCAGTTCATGTGCTTTTTAATATCATTTTGAAGATTATATATTAAAAACCATCATGAAATGATTAACTTTATCATCCTCACTGAGAAAATTGATTTTTTTTTTATTAAATAACCAGTTTCTGTGAAACCAGAGTTGTAAAAACGACCTTTTTTTATTATTTCCTCCTCACAGAAAATTTTAACTTGATTTGGTAACAACTTTCAGCTTGAAAAAGAGGATCAATTGTAAACTGCAGGACATTTGAATCTGGATTAAACAACCAAGCTGGTGTGAACTGCCAATACTGGATTAATAAAGGATCCTTCCTGCTGAGTTTGCTCCATGTTAAAAGCCTCCTTTGCTGCCAGGCTAGAAACTGATTAAAAACTAAATAATCATATATTCTAATGCTTATTAACATCCCATTAATATGAGGAATCCCACTGGTAGGTTTTGATTCCACACATCAGAGCAGCCACTGTGTGTCACTGTTACCCACTGGAAGCAGTGCCAAAGCAGGAAGAAATGGATTTCCACCTGCTGAAAAAGGAGGATTAAAGCATCCCAACTTCCTGTGTCCTGTGAGCTGAAGGGACAGTCATGGTGGTCAGAAGCATTTTCAAGATAATTTCAGGCCAATTAGGAAATTCAAGGTATCCAAGACAAGCAATTGTCATGTTTTGTGGTAGACTGGAGGTAGATTTGGTGTTAAAACCAAACAAAAGCACAACCACTTTGCTCTGTGGCCACACAACCAGTTAATTCAGAATATTTCCACCTGCTTTACCTCAAAGAGCAGGTCCTCCAAGGAGACAGGATCCATTTTGCTGTAGGTCTTCCACAGATCAACACTGACATCCATAAGCTGGAAAAAACAACAGAAAAAAAAAATATTTTCAACAGTTCAGTGAAAAACTCTGAATACAGAGACATTTTCACACTGCTGGCTGCAAAAGGGAGAGAAGAAGAGAAGGAAGGAAAATAGGACAACTGCATTTCTGGGGCAGAGGTCCAGGAAATGAAGAGTGTAATTAATAAAAGGAAAAATCAAACAACACAAGGTGCTCAGAGTGGAACAGCAAATTATTGTTAAAACCAAGAGTATCACCCCAAAATCCTGGTGTTACCCCATTCAACAGGTTATGATGCCTCAATATATCATGTTGGTGAGCAACACAGGTGCACCTTGTGTCAAAACCAGTGACCCAAGGAATACAGACACTTCTGATTTTCCCACTTGCTCTCAAGGAATTTGTCACTACCCAGCTTCTCCTGCTCTGGAAAATCCTTATCCACCTAGTTCAAGTGTTTTCTGGTTTTGCTGTAGAAGGAAAAATAGTTCTGAGTGGGGTGGGGACAAAAACAATCAGGGTTTGTCCAAGATGGAGTGTTGTGCAGCTTGTGACAGAACCTCAGCACAACTTGTGGTGTCTCCATGAGAGCCTCTAAAACCTCAGATCTCACTGGAGTGGTGAGTCAGGACTAAATGATCTCAAAAGGTACTTTCCAACTGAAATAACTCCCTGTAGACAGAGGCTGGAACAGGGAGAGGGTTGAGTCACCATCTCAGGATGTGTTTCAGGGTGGTTAGGATGTGGGTTTGAGGGACGTGGTTGAGGGGGGAACTTTGGAGAGTGGGGTGAATGGTTGGACTGGATGATCCCAAGGGGCTTTTTCCAACTTGGATGATTCCTGAATAGAAACAGAAGGAAAAAAAACCAACCCATTCATCACTTACTTCATATTTCATGGTAAAGAAGCCATCTCCCCCAATTCCCTCCAGAGCAAAGGCCTGCACAATTGGCCACTTCTCAACAATGAACATATCAAAGATCTGCAGGTGACCTGCAAAACAAACATTTCACACCAACATTTTCTCCCAGACACCAGCAGTTTAACTTTCCTGAGAGTCACCCTGAGATTCCAGGGAAGGATCTCAATGAGCATGTCTTTGTAGAACTTAAAATCTGCTTTTTTAAAATCTTGGTTTGGGTTTTTTTTTGGTGAAGAGAGTTGCTTTTAGGAACTCATTTCTCTAGAAATTTCTCTATTTCTCTAAATATTGTGCCTTTTTTTTTCCCCAGCTATCTAATAAATGATGTCCTTGCAATTTCACTCCAACACCACCAGCAAAACTGTCCCCATTCAAATTGAAGATATTAAGCAGGGAACTTTGCTTATTCCAATGTCATCAAATGTTTCACCTAAGTAAAATACTGTTGATGTCATGCCCATGAGACCCCCCCTGGAGCCCTGTGTCCAGTGCTGGAGCCCCCAGCACAGGAAAGATATGGAGGGGCTGGAATATAAAGATGACCCTGGGCAGGCTGCAAGGCTGGCTCCAGATCCTGGCAGGAAATCATGCAGTCCCACTCTGTATTTGGTTTGGGGGGTTTCTTTCAAGGCTAAAGAAGGCAGCTTGCATAACTGTTTGTGCTTTCCCTACATAAAGAGGGATTTATCTGGAGCTCCCATCTGAACAGAGAACTCCTGCAGCAGCAGAACTTGCTCCTTGGAATGCAAATGAGCTCCTCTCCCCGTTCACCCTTCGGATGGGCTCCAAGGGCTCAACCCTTCAGTCACCAGAGGCTAAAAGGAAACTCTTGCCACAGAAATGCTCATTTCTCCCCAAAAGCAAGGGGATTTCCTGGGAGAAGTGGCTGCTTTTCCCAGGAGGGAGAGGGCAGCCTACCTTGGCAGCTGTAGGGAATGCCAATGCGGCTGCAGTCTCGCACCATGTCCACAAAGCTGGAAATCTTGAATTCCTCTGCAGCTTCCTCATCTTCATACTGGGAAGGAGGTATTTAGGAAAGAAAAAAATGGATATATGATGTGGCACACTTAATTAGATTGGCAGTTTTGCACTGAGGAGAGTAGTTCTGCTGGGTTTCATCCCATAGCAGGCAGTAAATGCACTGAAGTATCAGCTCCAGCTCTGAGAAGCTCAAGAACCTCCAACTGGGAGCCTCCACCAGGGCACTGATGGAGCTGAGCCAGTGGGAACTGCTCTTCCCAAATCACATGCTTTCAAGAGCTTTCTGCAGCAAGATCACAATGTTTTATCTGTTTTTTTAATTTATATTTATTTTTCTGCACTCCAAATGCAGGTGTATCACCTGATTCTGACCTTGGGAGCTTCAGGATACTCCCACCAAATCTATTTCAAGCCTCAAGTTAAGTCTGAATTGCAGATGCAGCCCCAAGTTCCTTCACCCTGGGTTCTTTCCTCAATCCCAGGGAACCAGATCAAAGTTGGGAACTCCAAGCCAAGCCCCAAGCAACTGCCAGTTTCTCAGCTTTCAAATGCCACCAGCAAAAAAACAAGTTGAGTTTTGGCAGGAAGAAAAAAGAGTTTGTTTGCTGTGTTGTTACCAATGCAGCCTGAGCCATGAGGGGCACAATCCTGACCCCCAGGAAGCTTAGAGAACACACACTGAATTTCAATATTTGATTTTCCTTTTCAGGCTCTTCACTTCCAATTCCTACAGTCTGCAGGGAAAAAGGAAGGAAGGGGTTGTCAGAGGGGAGCCTCTTGGGTTATTTCTCAAAACCAGAGTAATTAGTGGCAGAGGGGAGCAATTTGTCCTCATGCTCCAGCAAACATGAAGTATTAGAACCATGTTCCACCTGTGCACCTTAGCAAGATGATTAATACCCACATCTGGACATAGATCCCTCCCCTGCTGAGCAAGAAGGAGAAAAAAAACAGACTTGTGACAGGAATGCTAAAAGAAAAAGCAATGAAAATAGTTCCATTTCAAACCTTGGTTAGTTGGGAGGTTCATTAGGAATTCTCATCCACATTCATCTGCCACTCACCTCATTTTCTGTCAGACAGTGAAAATGCAAGTTCCTCCAGTAGGCCACGTAGGGCAGGAGGTGATTGTAATTCACAGGGTTGCAGTACAGATGGACACTGTCAGGTTTGATGAGGATGATGATATCTGGGACAAGCAGAAGAAATCATTATTATTACACATTATTAGGTGTAATTATCTGGGCACCAAAAATCAACAAACCAAACCAAACAGCCTGGAGAATGTGAACAGAAAACACTTTGCTTGTTGGGTACCTGATGAAAAGGAGATTGGGGAACCTTCTGAACACAGAGTTGTTCCCTGATCTAAAAACAAACAGTTGGCAGCCACAGAGTTGCAAGGACAATCCCACTTCTTGCTGTTCCCATCCTTGCATCAGCCTGTCCTTATTTTTTTCTGCTCCCCCTCCCCCCCAGAAAACTCCAGAGTGTGTCACTCACCATCAAGAACTTCTTCAGGAAAGCCAGTCCTCTCAAAGTCGTTGTTACTCTGGTTGTAGAGCCCAAAAAGCAGGTAGTTTGCCAGTTCCCTGCAGCCTTCGTTGTACCTACTGTCTATTCCTGAAAAAACAAAGCCATGTGGGAAGTGCTGAGTGGCCAACCAGAAGTTTGGGATCCTCCCTAACAACAGAGCTTCCAAACAGGAGTGGGAACTTCACCCCCTCACACAGTCAGTGGGTACTTAGGGAAAAACAGGGGGGAAAATGGGATAAGGAAGGAAAAAAAATGACTTTTTCCAAGTTCACAGCCATGGGCATTCCACTGTTGACCTCAATTTACAGGTATTAGATAAAAAAAGCCCAAATTAAACAGTTTTCTGCATCAAAGTTCCATTTTATCAAGTGCTTCCAACATCTGTCCCTGTGCTGTATGCATCCCAATTAATATCTCCTTGATTGAAGCTTCCTAACAAACTAATCCTGTGACCTCAATCTCTCCTGCTTTAGAAAACATGATTAAACATTATCAGTATTATAGCAACAATCCCTGAGTCACCAGAGAGCCAGGAAGGACTTGTAACAAACCATGGCCTGAGAAAACACAGGGTGGGGGGAACACATTCCAAAGAAAGCCTTGTTCTGGTCCTTGGGAAGCTAAAATGAGAACAGCTGAGGATGGGGAGTGTGAAGAGATAGAAGATAAAGATGAGAAGAAAGGAAGCAGGCAGTGATTTACAATTTGGTTTGTTTCTCTTCAATTCAGTCAACCAAGCAGCATTTTCCTCCAAGAAATCACATTTTCTCCATGTGCCATCCTTCCAGTGCTGAGCAGATGCCATGGCTGCACCCAGCAGCTGCTGCCCACACCTTAATAAACCTCTGTGTGCACCAAGTGGCATTTGGAGAGCTCCCATCTTTCCCAAGGTATCAGGTGTAAGCTTCACAAGAGGCAAATCCAAGCAGCACAAAGTGTGCTGAAGGTTTGAGCATCTCCAGCTCTGCTCCCCACTCCTGCCTTTGGGATTCTCACACCAGGAACACACTAAAGCTTTGCCTCCCTTGCAGCTCTCCACTCTGGCAGCACTGTGGCCAGGTCTAGATTCTCCAGTTCAAGAGGGACAAGGAGCTGCTGGAGAGAGGCCAGCAGAGGCTGAGGGGGCTGGAGCATCTCTGTGGCAGGCCAGGCTGGGAGCCCTGGGGCTGTTGAGCTGGAGCAGAGCAGCCTGAGAGGGGAGCTGAGCAATGCTGAGCAAGAGCTAAAGGGGCCTGGGGGGCAAGAGGATGGGGCCAGACTCTGGGCAGTGGTGCCAGGGCAAGGGGCACCCACTGGCACCCAGGAGGAGCAAGTTGTTTGTTGTGAGGGTGTCAGAGCCTGTGCCAGGCTGCCCAGAGAAGTTGTGGAGTCTCCTCTGAAGAGATTCCAAACCCACCAGGACAACCTGCTCTGGGTTTGGTCACCCAGCTGATCTCCAGAGCTCCCTCCCAACCCCTATCAGGACAGGATTGTGTGTGTGGGGGAAGGGGAAGCTGCATCACATCTCCCCCAGCTTTCTCAGCCCTCAAAAATCCTGCTCCAGGCCTTTGAAGCCTCATTCCAATCCTAACCAGCTCCTGGCACTGACCTCCCTTTCACACACACCCCTCTGGAGCAGGGCCCTTAAGAACACAGCCCAGGTCTGTGTGCTGGGAGGAATCCCTTGACAAAAGGAGCATCAGGAACAGGGAATCTGTATCTCAGGTGATGGCACCAAGAAGAGACAACACTGAGACCCTGGCACTCATTTTCTCCTCCCACTGCAGTGCTCCATCTTTTTCTGCACAAGCAGACAGCTCTGGATGGAGGAACTCCCAGGGAGAGGGCACAAAAGAGGGATGAGGAGGAGAACACAGTCTCTTGTCATTTTATTTCCATTTTTAGCCCCATTAAAGCAACTAATGGGATCTAATTGCAGTGGATAACCCTTTCAAAGATTAATTATTCCTCAGCTCCAACCTCAACCTCCCCTGGGGCAACTTGTGGCTCTTTCCTCTTCTCCTGACACTTGTTCCTTGGGAGAAAAGGCCAAGTGGCTCCAGCCTCCTGCCAGGAGCTGCCAGAGCCAGAAGGTCTCCCCTGAGCCTCCTTCTCTCCAGGCTCAACAAAAAGATGATGTTAAAGGGGGGCAGCTGCTGTGGTGCTGAGGGATGTGGGTTAGTGGTGCCCTGGCAGTGCTGGGTTGGGACTCTGAGCTTCAAAACTGAAGTGTTTCTGGGATTCCAGAAGCTTAGCACTGAAAACAGAGGCCGTGGGTGAATTTCTTGCTTGCAGGGAAGAAATTAGCTTGCCATAAAAGAGCTAACTCTGCCGAATAATTGGGGTTTTGAAGGGGTTTGTTTTGAGTATGCAGCCCAGGCAGCAGCTTGCAGATGAGGGTTGAGATTCTATGGCAGCCTCTGGAGTTCAATGAGCTGATCTATTTAGTGGAAAATAAACAGGAAAGGGAACAAAGCCAGAGATAAGATACTTCCAGAAAACATTGCAGGAGTCCTGGAGAGAACAATGGGCAAAGCCACTCATGAGGAAACCCCCCACGCCTGTCTGCAGCTCAGAAACTCACTCCCAGCCTGGTCCCAAGGTCCAGCTCAGCCAGCTCTCCTACCTCTGATTTTGGAGCTGCTGAGCTGACAAAAACAGCAGAGAGTAGAAAAAATCCTGGTTTTTATCCCAGCTGACACACCCTCCAGTATCTGAACAAAGAACAGTTGTCCCATAACACATTAAACAGCCCCAGGAGCACCAGGGATCCAAGTAGGAAGATGATTCTGGAGAGAATGGACAGATCAGCTTTAGCTGCTGTGGAGCTGCCATTGGAAGTGGCACAATAATCATGAGAAGAGTCTCCATTTGGAAAGGGAATGGGATGAACAATCAGTGCAGGCTGCTAAATGCTGCTGAGGTTTGTCCCAGGTCCTAGAAGCAAGAGCATGGGATGGATGGAATCACTCCAGAAGTAGTAATCCATGAGCAGGATCAAGAAAAAACAACATTAAAGATTTATTGGGCCAGCTTCTAAACTATTTCTGGCCTCTTTGGGAAGGATAAAAAGTAAATATAGCTCAAGGTTAGTCAAAAATTGACCTTAACTTTGCTGAACTAGTTTGAGCTACAATCATAAGTCATTTAAATGACTGTAATGACAAGTAAATGACTTATATATGTATTAATTTATCAGTAATTGGTCATTTAATGATTGTATCAGTAATTGGTAATTTAAATGATTGTATCAATAATTGGTAATTTAAATTATTGTATCAATAATTGGTAATTTAAATGATTGTATCAATAATTGGTAATTTAAATTATTGTATCAATAACTAGTCATTTAAATTATTCTATCCCTAACTGGTCATTCCCATCTCTCCTTGGAATCCCCCAAAGTTGGTTTTCCCCCTTTAGCATCACTGAATCTACTTGAAACTATGACAGTTTATATTGATTTTACCTCACCCCAGAGTGTAAAATTCAAGTTGGGGTGAGGGAACTGCAGGAACCCCAGGTCCTTACAGTGAAACAGAATATAAACTGACTGGAAAAAAAACCCCAAACCCCCTAGTTACAAACATCTGGCTTTCCACACAAGTCCCCAGAGGTACAAGTGCATATTTTCTGGTCACCTGAAGGCAGATGGAAGGTGTTTCCCAGGCAGTGCCAGGCCTCCTTAATCACCAACTATGCTAGAAATCCTGCAGGCTGCTCTGGGGGTCACACCAGGGAACAAGAGTCCCATTGTGGGGGCTGAGAGAGCTTAGCAGGCTCTAATAACAACACCCATGTCCCCAGAGTTCTGCCACACAAATGGTTATTCCTTCTCAAGTCTGGTCTTATGCATGGACTTAAATATTCCACATGATATCAGGGATTACAGGAAGCAATTTGTTTGGCCTGGAATGCTTTGCCAGGAGGAAAGGAGGTTTGGAGAGGCTGGGACTCCCTGCAGCTCCACTTGATCAAACAAAACTGCTTAGCCAGAGATTTCTGAGTCTTACCCTAGGAATGTGGGCTAGGAAAAGTCATGGTATGCAGTTCACATCACTTAAAAGATAA
>JANHGL010001952.1:0-47163 GCA_024611195.1 Ceyx melanurus
GGAACAGGGCCAGTGGAGCCCCAGCAATGCTGGGAGGGCTGGAAGCCCTCTGCTGGGAGGCCAGGCTGGAAGAGTTGGGAGTGTTCAGCCTGGAGAAGAGAAGGCTCTGGGGAGACTTTATTGCAGCCTTTCAGTACTGAAATGGGGCCTGTCAGAAATACGGGGACAGATTTTTGATCAGGACCTGTTGTGACAGGGCAAGTGGTGATGGCTTAAGAATAAAAGGGGGAGATTTAGACTGGAGAGAGGGAAGAAGTGTTTTGCAGTGAGGGTGGTGAGAGCCTAGCCCAGGTTGCCCAGAGGTGGTTGATGCCCCATCCCTGAAACCATCCCACGTGAGGTTGGTTGGGTTCTGAGCAACCTGCTCTAGTTGCAGATGTCCCTGCTCAGTGCAGGGGGTTTGGCCTGGATGACTTTGAAAGGTCTGCTCTCAACCCAAAGCATTCTCTGATTCTTATTCTGTCCTCTGCTATGGGGATACTGAGGCACAGAGAACAGTTTGCCAGCCCTGGGGGATGGGACTGAAATGTCCCAACACTCCGTGCTACATGGAGGTCACAAGATGATGACATCTCCTCTTTGCGTCCCAGCATGTCTCTTCTGCCCTATCTGTCACCCAACACTCACCCACCTTTGTCTAGCTCCAGCTGAGCGAAGTGAGGTCCAGATGCTAGTGGTGGTGCCCTGAAGTAGAGCACTGACTGTTCTCACAGCAGCCTTGGCCTTGCAACACACTGGGGATATCTGCCAAGGGAAGTAGCCTATATGAGTAGAATCATTTAACAACAGTCTCCTCACTGCTGGGATGGTGCCTTCTCCTGCCCCTTGCAGGCCCTCATGGTGCACCCCACTGGCAAGTCACTTACTCAACATGGCAAACACCCTCCTGACAGTCTCAGACACACAAGAGATCATCCCTATCTTGCAAGAGTCACTCAAGTTCAGATGAAACTCTCCAGGTTCCAGTTTGTTTGCCCCTTGCCTTATCGCTGGGCATCACTGAAAGAGTCTGGCCCCATCCTCTTGTCCCCTGCCCTTTAGCTACTGATCAGCATTGATCAGTGTTGATTGTTTTTTCCAGCTAGCAGCCACAGGTCTCTCAGCCTCTCCTTGGCACAGAGATGTTCCAGGCCCCTCAGAATCTTCTCACCGCCATTGGACATTCTCCAGTAGTTCACTGTCTCTCTTGAAGTTCTTGCCCAGAACTGGACACTATGCTCCAGATGTGGCCTCACTAGGGCTGAGTAGAGGTAGAGGAGAACCTCCCTCAACCTTCTGGTAACCCTCTTCTTAATGCACCTCGAGATACCACTGGCCTTCTTGGCTACAAGGGCCCATTGCTGGCTCATGGGCAACTTGTCCACCAGCACTCCCAGATCTTTCCTTCTCCTCAGAGCTGCTTTCCAGCAGTTCAGCCCCTCACCTGTACTGGTGCAGGGGGTTATTGCTCCCCAGGTGCAGCTCCCTCCACTCCCCGTTGTTGAAGCCCTGCCCTTGCACAGGGGCAGCACTCCTGTGTTTTTCCATAAAGAAATCACATCTTCCTATTTTCCCGTGCCTCCCAATTCCAGCTGCCTCTTGTGTCATTGCAAAGCATGACCAACAGATGCTTCTTCAGCCCCCTGTGCCTGGCCCAGGAAAGGGCTGTTGGGAGAGGCTGGTGGAGGCCGATCGCTGCCCTGCTGGCTGTGCTGCCGAGCGTCTTGCAGAGCGAAGCGCTTTCTTTAGACTCTCAATTACCCTTCCCTCGCCTCTCCCTGCCTCCTGACACCGCTGCACTTCAGCCCCTCTTCAGGCCTCTGTAAGTGGAGTGCTGCCTAATAAAAGGCTGCAAAATGCCAGCACATCCCTGAGCCACTTCAGAAGGTCGCTATTTAGTGCTGAAAAAAACACAATCAAGGGAAACTTCCCTGTGCCTCCTGTTGTATAGGAAGCGGGGACAATGGGGAAGAAAGGAAAAAGCTAGTTTTACAAAAATACATTAAGAGGAACAGGGGATTTAAGATGTTTTAGAAACAGCTTCAGGTGAAGCCTGTGATTTCCTTTTTCACAGCAAATGTAATTTTTCAGAAGTTACCTAAGTGTTCATCTTAGGAAAAATCAGGCCCAGTTCCTTCATTACAGGGGTCTGAACAGAGGCCTTTTTGGGTGGCCTGGCTTTGACCATGGAGAGGCTGCAAGAACACTTGGCTCTGAGGCTGGTCCCTGTCTGCTGCTTTGATGTGTCCCAGGGATGCTGGTGGGACTGCTGGGGTGGGACATGAAGATGCACATTCACAAGAATTATTGACAGTCAACCTGGAGCAGAGCAGAGTCTTAAGAAAGAATAAAAGGAAGGTAGAAGGAGGGGCAGTGAACACGCTGCCATGAGCAGAGAAAAGATAGGAGGATTCTGTGGGCTGGAACTGCGTGTCCATCTTAAGTCATCATGCTTGGCTTCCTGGAAATTCAGCAAGGGAAAGAGATTTCAGGCTCCCTCATGCCCATCTCCACCCATTAAACAAATGAGTGTTTACTGAAAGGAGGAGAGATGTTCCAAACACCTCGTTTCAGAAAACCACTTCGTCCTTATGGACATCTCCTGGTTGAATCAGCTCTCAGCAAAGAGGAGGAGAGAAGGAGACCTAAGAGCTGCTGAGGTTTTACAATCCTCCTTTGAGGTGTCCCACACCCAGGCAGAGCTTGCCTGGCACGAGGACCTACTGGAGCAGCTCTTGTTTTCTGCTTCCCTGTTCAACTCCTGGCTGACCTCCAGCAACCCTCGCTGGGACAGAGGGAAGGCTTTGGAGGAAGGATACAGAGAGATTTGCAACATCAGGCATATTTATGACCAGTTCCTTTTGTGGATGTTGAGTCACTGGAGAAGGGAGCTGAGAGGATAGTTTGGATTTCTCTCCTTCCTGGATGCATCTCTCTATCTCACTGAGGCCTAACAGTGTTTTGACATCATTGACAGAAGGCAGGGTGAAGATGGCTATGGGATTTGGGATCTGTTTTACATACAAAACAGGTGAAGTAGGTTTTTAGACCAGCTTTAGTTCCTATTTTAAGGAAAGTTGTCACTCAGAAGATTTCAGGTTCAGGACTATCTCACAGACATCTCCAGGCTCCCACTGCTCAGGAAAATATGCTCAAGAAAGCCTCCAGACATGCCACACCAGCTCTGTACCATTTGCTTGTTTAAGGTGCCTGAAGGTGTTGGCCTCCCTCAGCAGGGATAAAATCCAAACAGACCTGGCTCTGATCAACCAGGGGCTTAACGAAGACCTTCTTCAGGCACTGCTGTGTCTGAAAAGCAGCCCCGTGTCTCTGGGCACAACAGGCAGCTGTCTCTGTGTCTGCCCTGCGCAGCTTATCGGCCGGGCAGCAGCAGCATCTCCGTTTAGAGATGTGTTTGCTTTGCCTGGCTGTGGCAGTGAGATAGAGGCCGTGGTGAGACATGGCCTCCGGTGTCAGTGCTGCAGACACCCATGGGCACAGGCAGATGCTCACTCCCATCCCAGACTCCACCGGGTCCAGCCCACAGCCATGTGCCAACCTTCTCCGTGCTTTCAGATCCATCCACCTGACCATAATCTCTACCATGGGGCATAGGAAAGCCCCCTTACCACCTGCTAGCCCTTCCATCTCTGAAAAGCAGTTTTTGCTCAGATTTTGCTCAGTCATTTGCAACCAAGATGAGAATCTGGTCCTACATGTGATGCTGCGATTGCATCCCAGCTTCAGGCACCTGACTTACCCCCTTCAGCTCCCCCTCACCCCACCCTCAGCAATGTCTCTGCTAATTTCAGGAATAAATGTCTGGCTAATGGCTGGGCACTAAAGAGCTGCTCTGGCTCAGAACCCACCTTAATGACAGGTCGGCAGGCACAGTGGCCCCACTCCTGTTCCTGAGCGCTGGCAAGGAGGCTGCAGCATCCCCATCCTCCAGAGACCAAGCCCCGTGGCAGCCTCCTGGGCCATCCTGGGGCATCCATCAGGGCATGGAGGTCTTGCTCAGGATGACCCAAGACTTGGGGCTGTGTTGTTACAAAGGGGACAGACCTTCTGCATTTTGGATGTCCTTTTGAAACACTGAAATAGGGGAGTCAATGGGATGAAATGTTTTAATATATAGGAAACTACTGGAAGATAGTTGGACTCAATGATCTTAAAGTTCTGTTCCAACCTAAGGTAAACTATCCTTGAGGACATGGAGGGACAAGTCAGGTGCAGTTGTGCTGAAACCAGTCAGCTAAATCCTTCTACACCCAAAGTAGTAAATTTCCTAGTATGCTAAAGGTCACAATGAAAAAAAATGTGGCAAAGATGACAATCCAGAGAAAGATCCTTGATTTTTTATCACAGGAACCTTTGTTTATCCCAGTCATGCCAAACAAGTGGCTTAGGAAGTGGAAATTTGTTTCCAGCCCCGGAGAGTGCTGGATCTGTAACAGCCAAACAAACTGTAGGAAAGTGTTAAACTAACCTTCTGCCATCCCATTATCAAAAAGAAAAGAATACAAAAGGAGATAATCCTTGTTTAAATATCACAAGCAGCAGCTGAGTCAGTGGGAGCTTTAGACTGGAAATGTCAGGGAGGAATTTAGATTTTCAGAACAGTTGCTGCTCTGCAATTATCATAAGGCACTTACAAGGACCCCTTGTCTCTCATTGCCCTCAACCACCCATCTGCAGGGAGGGGGAGCAGAGACAAACCACATGGCCCTACTGGGGACAGATAAGGGACACCAAACAAACGCCATCATCCCACTAAAGGCACAAGGCAAATCCCTTCAGGCTACAGCTGAGCTCCTGTGCTGAGTGGGTCAGGTGTAGGCTGGAGGAAGGGGATGGGGAGCTGGAAGAAGGTAAACCTATGGGAGCAGCAGGGAAGCAGTATGAGAAAGAGATTTCTGGAGAAAAATCACATACTGGCTCCCCCCAGAAAGACATTTCTTTACTTCTGGTGATGTTTTGGGGGTAGGAATGAGAAGGGAGACAGAACAATGAAAATCTGGGGAGATTTTAGCCTCTTCTTCTCTGTAACACTTTTCCTTCTGTACCAGCATGCCTCGTTGCCATCCAGCACGTCCCTGATGCAAATTAAATAACTGAAAGTACTATTAACGATCCCGAGGCAGACGCTGCTTGCACCAGCAGCAGAAGGGGGAAGGGTGAGCACTCCAAACAGATAATTTTCACCAAATTAAGTGATGCAGGGACACACATTTTTCCAAAGGGTACACATGGGAAGGCCAAAGATTATCTCTGTAGGGGTGGTGTTTCCTTACCTGTCTTTTCTCACTAAAAATGAGAGGTTTCCAAGAGCAGTCTTACCCAGGTGCAAGGTAGAATAACCTCAGCTGTGCTGTGCAGGTGGGAGTTGGTAGGGCTCTACCCAGCCTTCCTGGCTGGGGACAGTGGGTGCCTCTGCTCTGGCTTTGTGGCAATGGGTCATCACAGCTTTATCTCTATCTCCATTAGTCTTACCCTGTCCTGTCTCTGTGTCCAGTGGACACAGTTTCCAAGTGAGATGCCCATTCTGGTCAGGACGCTTCAAGCAAAGGGGAACATGGCTTTCCTAACACCCATGGGGCTTGCTCACTACCATTATTAAAAATATACATTCTACTGCTAACTTGAACTTTCTTTTCTTGAACTTTCAGCTACTGATCTTTTTGTTCTCCACTAGATTAAAGGATCTGTATGTGTAGAGGAGAGTCCTGTCACTGGGAGGATAGGAAATGTAATCACGTAGTCCCTGCTTTTCCATCGCGTCATCCCAGTAGCTTAATGACAGAATTACTGAAGCCAGGCATATTGTACCAGTATAGATCTCACACTCTTCTCTTTTTTTACTTTCTATGACTGTGGATCAATAAAACATTGTTGGTACACCTTGAAGATCCAGATGAGAAGCACAGGGCTTTGATGAGTCATCCTTTTAAGCCTGCTGGGTGGAATGAGCCCTGCCATGGGTGATACATTTACATTGATCCTCTAAAAAAGAGAGGATAACATTTTCTCATGCTCTTTCCCATGTATTTACTTGATGACTACCTGTTAGGAATAACAGATGAGATCCCGAGCAGGTGTGAATCAGTGGGAAAGCATTAACTTCTGTATGAAATGCTGGTGGCAATTTCCAGTTCAGAACTGGTCATGTCTCTATAATCGATCTCATCCCTTCAGTGCTGAATGCAAAACGCCTCCCTGCTTGTAAACAGAGCCATGAATAAACATTTGTATGAAGTCAATATGGTGACATTTTCATAGGTCTGAGACCCTTTGTGTGATTCCTAATGTTACAATCACATCAGACCTTTTGTTTGACAGGAGGATGGTTTTTATCTTTCAGTGCCCGAGGAGAGAAGAGACTGAGTGGACAAGAAGTCAGCACTTCGCTGTTCACGCAGCAGTAGCAAGGAGCTGCCTCTGCTGGCCACCTTGCTGACCTGGAGCTGCTGTTATGGAAGATGAGAAATGGGGCAAGAGGAGGGGGAAGGATATGTTTCTACGTCAAAGAAGCAACATGCTCATGTAAAAGAAGAGTGTTGGGCAAACAATGACAAAGCACTGACAGAAAGTCCTTGGCTGCTTCTATCGTCTTTCGCTTCCTCATCAAGAGCAGTGAGGGGTGTGTCGCCAGGAAACCAGGGGGAGCACCACACTCAAGGGAATGGCCAAAGGAGCTGATGTGGGGTCCAGACCTATCCCAGCCACTCTGTGTATCTGAGCAGTGCAGGTCCCAACAGTCACAGGGGACTGGTGGCAATGGGTCAAAGTCCCTTCTGATCTCACAGCATCAGCTTTGACTGTGCTAAGACCACACCAAGACATCGTGGAGTGTTTCCAGTCCTAAAAGGGTGATGGGAAGTTGCTTTGGGTCCCTCACCACAGCCTGTCCTTCTCCGTTCTGCTGGCACCGTGAGTTAGATAAATTATGTATAACTCCGTTGAGTGGGTGGATGGGCAAGAGGGTTAAACACATCAAGCCAGACACCATGGTCCTTAGCAGTGAAGAGACTCAGTGTCTCAAAGCCTGCTTTCAAGAATATCATAATACAGTAGGTCTGGGACTTAATGAACTTGGCAATAAAATGGTTGACATGGCCTCTTTTCACCTAGAGAAAGAGTTGGAGGTCACAGCAAACTTCTTAGTGCTGGGACTTCCAAGGGTGGGAAGAAAAAACAAGCAGTAGCATGAGTCCCTTTTCCACACATATTCAACAATGCAAAGGCCTGGTGAGCAATCAGACCACAGGCGAGAGGCCTGAAAGGAGGTGAGAACCAAATATTTCCATCGATTTCTGCATCTGTTGCCCACTATTAACTGGTTCTTTGCAGCTGAAAGTTACAGCAATTACCAGCCTAGAGGCAAAGTCAGGAAACAAAGACAGTGAGCTTAACGAGTTGCCCACAGCCACTTGGTGAGCAATCAGAAAGGCAGCCCCATGTCTTCTGCACTGCTTGTTGGCAATAGGATTAGCACCAGACATTTGATTTTTCTTGTCATAACGTTTCTGGTGTTTGCAGGCAGTTGTTTACTTGCACTACTTTTGGGACTGGTTTGTTGTTTTGTTTTTTTTTCAAAAAAACTAAATCACTGTCAAACTCAGTGTTCAAAAATTCTATGCCAGATCCCCATATGATAATTCCTTTTTTTCTGGAGGGTTTTTCCACCTCTCTGAGAGCTCCTAGATTCCTTTTCAGACTGTCATCTTAAAAGGGCTGCATTTAATTCTTATTTATTTATGTATTTATTTATTTTAAGAATTCTAAGTCCAGAAACTTGGAGTAAAATCTTGTGTATCACAGACATAATCATATGGACTGGTAGCAGGAGGAGACCTGTTGTAATACACAGGCTACATTTCTGCACGAAGGTGATTCCCTGATGACCTTGTTAAAGAAGTTGTTTCTGAATTGAAATACAGTGGGCCAGAGGTTTCAGAAAGTAATTTTACAACCCCACAAGATGGGATGCTCCAAGACATGGTACATTTTATTCTGCCACCCTCTCCTGACTGCTTGCTGCCTACATTTCCAAAGGGAAAGTTGCTCCCAAGTGCTTCCCCATTGATCCAAGACAAGGTGGTTAGTTTGGATTCTGCAGCAGCAGGTGAATCATCAATAACATATTTCTGAATTTTCACTTGCCTGTTCCAGGCCCATTTCCTGAAAGGGATTGCTACTGCTTTTGCTTCCAAAAACAGGGCTAAATCCTCAGTTCCTGTGGAGATGCTGAGCTTCCTCCATCCACCAATCTCCTTTTCCTCTGAAAACCCTTTCCCCAAACTATTAACTATTTTACTGGAGATTGGTTATTCTCCTCTGAAAAGCTGATTGCAGTAAAATCTTCCCAGAAGTTCATTTTCATTGCTGACCAATGAGAGGAGATTCAATGGGGTTGAGGCAAAATTTGAGCAACACAAGTACAAAATTCCATATCTTTGAATGTAGAGTTGAAAACAAAGTTGTGAGATCAGCTGGCCCCCTGCTTCAAAACCAGGGGCCCTACTCTATCTTTTCTAGAAAAGTGTATCTTCTGCCATTTTATTGTTTTTTTAACATAGTTGCCTTTTTTTTTTTTTTTTTAATTTTGCCTTGAAACTTACCCACTGGCTGGAAGAATAACACCTGCACTGGCGTTCTCCATGACCTAGTGCTGGGAATGAAGGGCCAGGATCACCTCATCTGGGAGACCTTTTCTCCTAGGGTGTCAGAAAACATCTCACTGCCCTTACTGAATAGCTAACACATCTCTGCTGCTTGCAGCCCCCCTTCCCCTGTCCTCATCAGTTGTGAGTGAGCATCAAAGTGTGTGTTTTCTAGATAATAGGAGGCTGCAAAGTTAAGAGGGAGATGAGGATTTTAATTGTCTTTTTTTTCTCCTGACACTGCCCCAGTCCTAAGTAGGCTGTAATGACATGGAGGCCTGAGGCATCATTATGGGTTATTAAACTCCTTTGTGGCACTCAGGGATATCGAATGGAGCTGTGAAGGGAGAAGAAAAAAAACCCATCCTTTCTTGGAGCTGGTTACCCCCCTGTAATTGCTTCATGTGGCAGACTGTAATTATTCAGTCTGTGGAGGGGAAGTGGGAGAGAAAGGGGGGGTGGGAGAAAGAGCATCATGGGGGCTTGGGCAGTCCTCATGGCCATCAGGGTTGCTGTGGTTGTGATGGGAGGTCAGCTTGTCCTCACATTGCTGGACACTGTCCCTTTCTTTTGCCCTTGGTGGAGCACTGTCCCAGTGCAAGCCCTGTCCCTGCAGCTCCCTGGACCACTGGAGAGACCCCCACTCTTGCCAGCCTGGGCTGTAGGTGCCTTTGCCACTGATTCACCCTGGGACTTGTATCAGGACCACAGGCTGTTGTTGCATTGAGATTTCTCCAACTCCTATGATGAGGGATGGTAGTTTGGCAGATGCAGTTTTCCTCTTGGTCTCCATACCCAAGGTGCTCAGGAACAGTGATTATTGCAAACAGTGCTTTTAGATACACAACATGACATGTGCATCCAGCCAAAAAAGATAATATCCTTCTCCCTGCCCTGACAATCCTGCATCCAGTGGCAGGTGAAATGGATTTCCTAAGAAGCAGCAGCACTCTGCCCCATAATGCCATTTCTGGATTCTTTTTGGGTCTGCTTTAACCTTGAGGGAGGCACAGTCAGAGCTGCCCAGTTTATGGGCTTTTCTGTCTGGAGACTAGTGAGGCAAAGCAGTGTCCAACAGTGTTTGCTCTTGCTGCTTGATGTCAGATTAGTCCTTTAAAACACACAGCTGGATACACATGGCACCCACACATTCAAGGATGGTCTGTGTGGTTGGAGTGTGAGAAACAAAGCAGTAATGAAGACCCATCCATCTGTTGTATTTCCTTCATAAAGCTTCCTAAAGGTTCCTCTTCCTCATTAGCAAATCTGGTAGTTAGTCAAACATGACAAACATGAGATGAGCCTGGTTTGGTTTAACCAAACAGGCTCACACCCCCCAAAAGTCATGTCTGATAGACTTGGAACTTAAAAGATGCACCCAAATAGGTGGTATATAGAGATGCAGATACAGCCTGCAGGAAGGCTGAGTGACTTGTTCTGTTCCCATCTTCATTAAAGCACTTTACCAATTTTCTCTGTTCTTTACATGAACTGACATTTTAAGGCTATCCTTTTAGCAAATTGATTACACATTTGAATAACTGGGACTTGCTTTGATGGTTGGCTTCAGGTTGCTTCATCCCCAGCAAATGTTGTGCTAAAGAGACTTTTAAACTAAGTCAGTTACCAAAAATAAAAGGTCTAGCAAAATGGTTTATCTTTCTTTTATCTATCTTTTCTTTTTTAAGGTAAGAAAACAGTAAAAAGGAAAAGAGATTCATTAAATTATATTAAATTTGTCTTTGTCCTGAAATTGAAACAAAAGTCTAAAAAAATGCTAAAATTCCATCTTCTACATGCTGTTTTAGAGGTAGTGCAATCCAGGAGAGTTCATCCAGGATTACAAGGTTTTTTGATAAAACTGCTCAAATGATTAAAAAATATTCAAATATTCAAAGTATGCAATTCTTGTGACTCTCCTCCTACCCAGGTCTGTTTTTCCTTCCCAAAGGAAATCGCAGTGAAGCTGGGCCAAGCTTTGCAAGGCCTTTCATAGACAGCTCTCTCTTATTGCATCAGTCTGTCACACTGATGAAGTCTCTGAAGGGTTTTAATTAAGCATTTCTGGAGTACTTAGCCTAACTGTGGCTTTCTGCCCTTAACACCTTTACAGGTTCGTCTTAGACTAACACCACCACTGCATCAACTGGCCTCATGTGACTGTAAAGCTGCTTAGGACAACTTCTTCAGCCATGCAAACAGGCAGTGGCTGCAAGAGGCACTTTCTTTGCTTTCTTTATACATTCATTGACATTAATGGAGTTACAGAATCCCCAGTGAGGGCCATTCCTTGATGTGTAACATGAAAGATGTGTAAGTTCTATCTTTGCGGCCTCTTTTGGAGTTGGTGCTTCCTGCTGGTCTTTAAAGATTATCTTTAGATGACCAATATGGTCTCATTTTGCTTTTAACTTCTATTTCCATAGGAGATCTACTTCCTACATACTAGGGAGCACTAGCAACAGTGCTAGCAACAGAAGCATTCAGGCTTCCTAAGGCAAGATACTGGTGTAACCTCAGACAGACACCTGGTTGTTTGGAGGAGCTGTTTCTGACAGTCTACTGACTTACTGCTTTATTCCCCCCTATATTAGAAAGCATTAAACTTCAAACCCCACAAAAATGCATTTTTTCCCCCCCTGATCCCTGGAGAGGAGCAGATCTCTCACAGGGTAAAAGTCAGGATGATTTGCTGTGAATGACTTCTGTGGGATTGTCTGGGGTGACCATCACACTTCACATTCTATGGCTGTGATTGGAGTAAGATAGAAATGATCCAGCATGGGAATTAGAATCATACTGCTTGAAAGTCCTGACTGAGGGATCCCTGAGAAAAAACATTCCTTAAAGAAAGTCAGGACAGTACATGGAAACATGAGACAGCATGGGTGGCAAACTGCATGAGATCCTAATCTTCTTAAATTTCTTGGAAAGATTAACTTCAGCAGGAGCTGGCCTGTGCTTTAAACAAGTGCTGACCCACTGGCATCCCCTAAACCCTTTGATCTCTTAGCCAGGAGGCAGTCCATTCCTGGGCAGGTGGGCAAGCCTGACCACTGAAGACTGCCATCACTCCTTAGGTGACAGCGGGCTCTTGGCAGCAGCACGAAGCAATGCCAAGAATCCTCTGGTGTGTGTGTGGGCTTGACAAGCTGTGATATGGACAAGTTATGGAGAAGGGCTGTGGAAAGAGCAGCCTGCAGTGGGCACAGCCAGACACCATGCCTGGGGCAGCAGCACAGGAGTGAGTGCTGGTACCTTGGGCAGTGTTCCTTGCTCCCCAGCTTGTCCAACTACTATGGTCTGCCTCATCCAGTAGCACACCAAAAACCAACCCTAGCACTGTGTACCTCCTGGTGAGGGGGACCACTCCCCAAGACCATCCCAGCAGCACCCTAGCAATGCTGTTCCTTGCCCAGCTGCTGAGCAGCAGGATGACTCAGGACCTGCCCCCAGAGTGTTTTCTGAGAAGATCCTGTCACACCAGGCAGCATTACCCTCCATTAGTTTGGTAGGTTTTTTATCTTGTGTTTTGAGCATCTGGGATTTAGCAGAGGGTGAAGGTTTAGGAGACTCTGAGGGGATTAGGGATGAACTTAAAGCAAAGCAAGTGCTTCTCTCAGTGTGTGAGGTGGTCCCACTCGGGAGGATGCAGAAACTGGTGAAAAAGAGCCCCGGTGGCTGCTGCTTAACCCCTTTGGCTTCCACTATACCAAACATTGGGATGTCCTCAGCACCTGCAATAAGAGAAGCTGCTCCACCTGACTTCAAATTAATTTTGGCTCATTGCTGGTCCAAATCTTTAGCTGCTGCCAACTGCTTACTTGAGATTCATCTTCCAACCTCTAGCCAGTTGGGGCTTCTCAAACTGCCTTGGTGGGGCCTTCAGCATTGATCATGCTGTCTGCTCCCCTGTGTTTGCAGGGGATGGCAAACATCAAGGTTCTGAGGCCTTGAGGAGGTCAGTGGGATGTTGATCCTCCAGGGCAAAAATCATCATCATGCTGGCACAAACTCAGCTGTCCTGCCATGGGGAAGACAAGCCAACAACACTAACCAGGTGTCTTCAGCAGATGTTGAGGTCATTCAGGGTGAGCTCTCTGGCAGTCAGGTGGTAAAATGCGACCAGCTTCCCCACTGCAGGGATTTGTGCCAGTCACTGGCCTGTCCCCAGCAGCAGTGGCTCACACAAAGCAAAACCTTGTGTTCCCACAGTGCTTTTTGGGGTGGGAGAGCTGAAAAGAGGAAAAGGCCACTTTTACTTGCAGCAAAACAGAGTCCTGGGATGTGTCCTGAGATGCCACCCACTGTCACAGCTCCAGCTGTCCCTAGGTGTCTGGTCTCTTGGGAATTGCTGCAAGAGGAGCAAAGCCCTTGGGAAGGCAGGATTGAGAGGATTTTTCCAGGTTATTTGCTCTACAGCCTTTTTCACCTCTGAGAACCCGAGGGGCCCGATCCTGTCATCCTGCAGTCAGCATTCAGTGGCCAAACCAAGACACAGGGTGGTGGGAGAACTCTGAAATGCACAATGCTTGGAGGAGCCAGGCATAGATGAGAACAGTATCCAGCCCCGCAGCTGCCTTGGGGGAATCACTGTTATTTTCCTAGTCCTTTGCTGCCTCGATGACTAGGCAAACAAGGGGGGAAAAAAGGGCTAGAAGGGAATGAATCTCTTCCTTTTATTTAATCCTTTGACAGATCAAAATCCTTTCATGCAAGTCCTAAGCTGGGAAAGCAAATGTGTCGGACTGAAACACAGCAGGAGACTGAACCCCATTAAGAAGAAGGGTGGAAAAAACAGAGTAGAAACCTTTTGAGCGCAGGCAAACAGGTGGGGGGGTGGGTGTCTGGTCTGTGAAGGCAGAGTGTCTGCAATCTTTGTAGCGATTAGATTTAATGGGACAGAAACGTTTCTTTCCTTCACGTCCCCTCCTCCTCTCAGCCCGAGGGGGAGAAGGGAGGGAGGTGGTGATGGGGAGGTAGCAGGGAGGGGGGGAGAGAAGATTTGAAAGAGTCTTTGACGTCAGCCATGCCCTATAAAAAGCTGGCAAGGATCTGGAAAGCGGAGAGCAGAGCTCGTGGAAGAGCAAAGATGCCAACCCCGAACATCTCCACCTCTGCAGCCAAAGGCTTCCGCAGGGCGGTGTCAGAGCTGGACTCCAAGCAAGCTGAGGCCATTATGGTAAGACAACCCTACCCCACTTCTTTCCTTCCCCCTCTGAAAACTGCTGCCCCTCCTGCAGGTAAAGGCAGAGGCAGGGATAGATGGACCAACACTGCCGGTGTGGGAGTTCCCCCACATGGGTTCTCTCCCATCTCAGGGCTCCAGGATGGCAAAAGGAAATGGCCCAAACAGTTCTCCTTACATAACGGTACATGTGAAATGAAAACATTTAGGGGGATGAAAGCTTGAACTAATTCAACCCCCACCCTTCCAATCAGAAGCAAGGAAAATAACCCATAGACCTAAGGCAGGAATAATAAAGAATCCCCAGCATGAAAAACTATTTGAAAATCTTAATGCTCTCCTGGTTTCAAGGCAATAAACTGCAGAGATTTCACCTGTTTCAGCATAATGAAAAATGTGTCTGTCATTTCAGACAACATGCAAGGCACAGGCAAATTAATCTGTTTGCTGCTGCTGTGTTTGCAGTTTCACTCTCTCCCAGCACATCCTTCCCCCATTTCTTTGCCCAGCCCTCCCTGAAGTGGGATTAGCCCAGGGAATGCTTCTGCAAACACCAGATCTGTAGGTATCGGGGAAAGGGAGGAAAACTTCCTGTTGAGCTATCAAGTGCCTGTAGGAAGCCAATTCTGGCCAACCCATTTGATTGGCTGTAGGGACAAGGACATTTCACCTGCTAACACAAATGCTGGGGCAGGCAGGAGGAGTGTGGAGACTCACAGTATGGGACAGGCCTGTGGGTCAGAGATGTGGTCAAGCTGTGGGTGGCCCTGAAGGAGCCAGAGCAGCTGGTGGCAGAGGGTGCACCATGAGGGGACCCCCTTCGGATGCTTGGCAGCAGGAAACCCTGGGATGGAGCTGGGTTAGGAAGGAGATGTGTTTGGCAGATGTGCAGTGTGACTCCAGGAGATTGGTTACAGAGCTCCTCGTTTCCCTCCCCTATGTTCATGGCCATTTTACCCGCTCTCCTCTTAACTCCATGTGATGCTCTGACTCAGTAAAATCAGCCTCTACATAGTGAGAGGTGTTTTGGAGAGTAGAGTGTGCTTGTTAGGAAACAAGGAGGCAGGCTTGCTTTCTGTAATAGATGGGAATCAGGGAAAGCTTTCCTGGCACAGCCGTTTTCATTCCATTGAATTAATGAACATATAAGTGGTTCTTGAGAACGCAGTGTGTCCCGGGGTGCTCATCAAAGCAATATTTGAGACATTTGTTTTTGTCTGGAGAAGGGGAGAATGTTTGGTTATCACACAGTCTGGGGTACTTCATGTTTGATGGGAAATGGGCCACTGAACAAAGGGACCAGAGGAATTTGGGTCCACAAGGTCTGCTGGCAACAGCATGGCAATCTTCTTGGGGTGAGCAGCTCCTCCAGCCTGGCATGGTCATAAAACCTTGGTCAGTCTTTGTGTCTTTTCTTTGAATTGAAATTCTTAGAAAAAAAATTAAAATTTAAAAATTAGCCCTGTGAGGATGACTCTGAGAGAGGAGTGCAGGAAAGGCTTTGCCCTTTGCTCTCACCTAGCACAGCAGAGCTCCACAACCCCAGCACTTTGCTGGCTTCTACCAGGCAAGAGCCACAACTCTGCATTTGTACGTGACATCGCAAGGTCTGCAGACCTCGTGGTGTGGGCTTGACCCAGCCCTTGCCCACCACCACACCAGCTCTGGCAGGTCTGGGGTGTTCCCTTGCCCCCAGGGACCAGCACCCTACTGCAACAGAAACTGTGCAGACTGTGGGGGGGGAAAGAGACCTTTGTAATTCCAGAACTTGCCTACACTGGTGGGTATTATACATGCCAGATGGGCCAGACAAGCATCAAACTCACACCATGGAAAAATCTTTTGTTATATATTTAGTTTTCCTGCTTCTAATAGTTTTTACAAGACAGGTTGGGACCAGAGCTGCGGTTTGGATATGGAGCACACAAGCAGAGCTAGGCAGGAGACAGCAGCTGGGAGCAGTACCCAGGGATGTAAGGGTGGGACATTACTGTCCCCATGCTGCAGGGAGGGAAATAGGCTTTATAGTCCTTCCTAATTGCTGCAAATAATGTGCAGGGGAAAAAAACAACAAACAAACAAAAACCATAACAACAAAATGCTTTAACTCAGAACACAGTATTTTTAATGACTCTATCGACCTGAGTTGCAGTAAATTCAAAGAAGGAAACATGAACTAAGAGGGCAAACTAACCCTTCAGAAGAGGTAAATAACTGTATCAGACTCAGGCCCTCATTAAGCAAATAAATGCTTTGCAAAATCAAATTAAAGTTTTCCCTGTAGCTAGATATGCACTCAGGGAGCATATCTAACTGCAAGGCAACTTGGAAATACGGCGTAACATCATCTTCCAAAGAAAGGAAGGCATTTATCAAGAGAGATTGGTTTGGGGAGTTCATATGCCAGATTCCTAATTTCCAGCAAAAGGAGGTAATAAATACCCCAGTCAGCATAACTGTGAGGGGCAAGGGAGGGGACAAGGAGATGGGGAGCGTGCAGCCAGGCAGTGTGTACTGGGCAGAGGAGGCAGCAGGCAGGTAGTCTCCTCCCAGCCATCTTCTCCTCAGCAAAATTCAGCCTTTTTTTTTTTTTACTGGCTCAAACATGCCAACATGGAGCAAAGCACCTTTCAGGATCCCTTGACAGGCACCCTGCTCCTGCCTGCCAGGGGCCACCCAGTCCCAGCACGCAGGTCTTACTGGTTGAAGCTGCCTTTCTTGGTGTGGCTTTTTAATCACAAAAGCATTCTCTCTATGAAAACTCCTCTCAGTCAGGTTTTACCCTGATTTACAGTCTAAACATCAGGGTCAAATTTCCCTCCTCTCCTCTGTTCCACTCCAGAAGTAAAATCATAGAATCATAGAATGGTTTGGGTTGGAAAGGAAATTAAAGTTATCATTTAATTCCAACTCCCCCTGCTGTGGACAGGAACACCTTCCACCAGATCAGGTTGCTCAAAACCACCTGCAGATGGCCTTCAGCACTTACAGGGAGGGGACATCTTGCTGCATCTCCACTCCTCAGGGCACAGGGTAATGAAACACAGCTACTGTGCTGCCTGGCTTGGGATCACTTCAGAGCCCTCTTTCTGTGGCTAGCACAAGGCTGGTTGCCCTGCTTATTGCAGGGACTTTAAACTCCAGCTTAGCTTTAAACACAGTGTTGATATAAAACACATGCTTAAAGCTGAGCACATGCTCACAAGACTTTAAAAGTTATGGCTGAGGACATTTATTAGATGTCTCCTCTCTTTGGGCATGAATATTATCAATTCAGACAAGCAGCAATGTGTGATTATTTGTTAGGTGTTCTGTGCCCCAAGGAATAAAGGAGTTGAGGATCAGCAAATACAATTTCAGAGGGGTACTGTTATTAAAAAAGGACTGGACAGCAGTGCGTGGGCTGGTGCCTGGCTGTGCTGCACTCCTCCGGCTGCTTTGCAAATGTCAGCTTTACACCACTGAAGCGTCCGAGAGTGTTTTCATGGGAGGCATTAGTTACCAAGGGTGGGTTTTGAAAATCAGAGACAAAAATAGGCAGGTAGACATTTAAAAAGAAAACATCCTCTGAATTTTCAGAAGGTAGGGAAAGCACTGCTTGGTGAGCATCTGTCTCTTTGGCAGTAATTTTCAATGAAATCAGAGGGAAAACTGCAGCCAGTCCCCCTCTATATGCAGGTGAGGGATGGCTTTACATGCTGCTCCTCCTTCAGTGCTGCCCCAGGTTTCTGTAAGCAAGCTCTGAAGGTTTGTCATCTGTTTTGGGTGTTTATTGAACACAGAAAATTGGAACCAGCTGAGTTTCTTCTAAATGAAAAACTAGCTGTAAAAACACCAAGAACAAATCAGTTAGTATGGTAGCTGTTTGTATAACAAAAGAAACAGTAGTGACTAAAATAGTTTGTAGCTCATTATAAATATAAACAAATGACCTTACACAACCCCATATGCAGAGTTGCAGCATTTTAGGTGTAATTCCAAGTCAAAGAAATGTACATGAGTTTGTTGAGCCAAAACAAATCTGCAGATCAGTGGGGGAATTTATTTTCTGGGGTATATGAATGCAGTTCCAGTCACACTTCATTGGGCAAGCATCCACTTAATGTTAGAAGAAAATGTCCCATTGGATCTTGGGACCAGGATCCTGGGAACTAAGCTGCCCTGCTAATACACCTGCAAACAGTTCACTGCCTTCTGGCCAAGCCGCAGATAGAGGCATCAGCAGTCTCTCATAATCTGTCTCTGCTCAGATGACTTCAGGTTCATCTAATGCCTCTCTGGTTGAGTTTATCAGACACCTGAAAACTGCATAAGACTGTTTCTGGTGTTTATGTTTGTGGGTAGGGGTAAGGGGAGAATCCCACTCTGTGGTTATACTACAAGGACATTTTACATAGATTTTTCCTAGAGCTCCACAATTCTGAAAATTTAATTCTAAAGCCTCAGTTCTCATCACTAGATTTCCCTCTGCAGAGCCAGGGTAGTCAGTCCAACCTTCACCTTCTTCCTTTGCTGAGACACATCAGTCACACCTCATCCATGTAGATTATCTGCCAGTAGCTGGAGGAGGAGAAAGAGCAAGGAAGAGATTATTTCCTTCACCAAGATTCCAAGATCCTTTAATTATTAATTTACAGCACTTCTTATACCCTTTTAACTTCATGGTAATTGGACAAGAAATCAGCCACCCCCTGGGTTGACTGGCTGGGGTGCCACAACACCCATAGTCAAAACATCTTTCTACTGTTTTACAAGCAAATGCCAGCAAGGTCACCACTTAGTCAGAATCTTCACTTTCCCATGGGAAGGAAAATTCACTTGCTGCAGCATTTTAACACCCTTACACCCAGCTACTGGGGATGCCTCTGATCTCCCCTGAAGCTCTATCAGAAGTGTTATTGGTTTCTGTTCTGCCTCCAGTCTCCACGGTTCATTGGTAGACGTCAAAGCCTCATTGAAGATGCCAGGAAGGAAAGAGAGGCTGCAGCTGCAGCCTCTGATGCTGCAGAGTCTATGGAGACCATTGTCTTCGAGGAGAAGGATGGGAGAGCCATGCTGAACCTCTTCTTCATGCTCAAGGGATCCAAGACTTCACCACTGTCCCGAGCACTTAAGGTATTTGAGGTGAGTACCTAAACTGTGGTGTGGGACTCAAGGGGCACACTACAATTTTCATGGCTATTCTGTGAAAAATAGCACCTGAGTCTACTAAAGAAGATTCAGACTAGGTGTGTATACTACAAATGATCAATTAATTGTCAGATGTCCCCACAGTTCCCCACTTTGCTTATGCCTTAGCATGTCCTCACTTTTCATCACTAAGAATGAGCCATACCTCTGTCTGGCAGTGTTGTTAAGCATTTAAGGCTTAACTTTGCTTAATTACTGGATCTAATTACAAAGTCTCACACTTGCAATCCACATGTGGCTTGTAGTGTAGTCTGACAGCCTCCTCCACTGCTCATCACTTCAACCTCATGTGCAGGGCTCTGATCCCACCTTCAAAGCAAGCTGTGTGCCTTGCATGGCTGCAGACCATACTTGCCTTATTTGTGGGTCAAGGCTTTGGCAGCCTCTGAATGGCATTGCCACATTGGTCCTTGTTCACAGAGTTACAGGAACAACATCACCCTGGCTGTAAAACTGGTATATTGTTTTCAAAATGATCTCTCTACTTCAGGGATGAATTTGAGTAACATGCTAAAGGTTCTGTTGGTCCCCCCTAGAGATTAACCCTGTATATGGCTTTAGTGACAAAGAAAACTGGTAGCTAATTGAGCTTTTTCAATCTAGCCAGAAAATTAATGTTGCATTATCTAGGATCTCAGTACTATGAATAGAAAGGTTGAGATAATGCTGCTTAAACAGTAATCAAAACACAACTTGCTTTTATGTAGGACATTTTCATCCAGAAGGATTCAAAAGGGAGGTTCTGAGATACGTTTTATCTGCAGTAGTTTAATTTCACTGACCTCAACAGTGAGAGGAGAGGACAGTTTGTTCCTATTAATCTGTCACATGTGTTGGAAGGGGCCTCCTTAGGTTTCTAGTCCAACATCCTGCTCAGGGCAGGTCCAGTCACAGCAGGTTGATCAAGGCTGTGCTTGTTGCTTTTAAATATGTTGGTTTTGTTTAAATATGTTGCTTTTGGCATGTTGTCTACAGTCTTGCTACTACAATGCTCTGATGATCTTATGAAAAGTGTTTTGAGATCTTCAGCTATTACAGAACATCTTGCATCTCCCATAAGAGGACTTTTACAAGAAAAGCTGTTTTCTGACAAACAACTGGGTTTTTTTGTCTCCAGACTGAAAGAATCTCTAAGGCCAGCTTGTCAGACAAAAGCCTTGGTGTTACCATGTTTAGGGTCTCCTTCCTAGAAGTGCATAGAAAAGTCCTTCAGTGTAACATTTCAAATGCAACAGACAGCTTGACGAGTATGAAATATAGACATGTAGGCTCTTGTACTTGGTAGATTTGAGGTTACACTGTAGGTAAAGTCTACAATTTAAATATTTTTCAAACACCAAGGAAGAAGCAGGGGCAGCTTATGTTCAGATATGATTTGCTTCTTCCTGGAGCTATTTACTTTCTTCATCAAGATCTTTCCTAGTTAAAGAAAAAAAAAAAAAAGGAGCTCTTTGAGCTTGTCACAGAGAAAGCTTTAAATATAATCAAAAGACAAGCATGTCAAGCCACAACAGAGGAAGATTCATTCCCTAGATCCCTCTGGCAATGCAGGTAAAAGATATGAAAGCAGACGGACATAATGACATTTGCCTCATCATGAACCAGGCTGCAGGGAAGCTGGTTTCACTCTTCTATATGTGTTACATGCAGCCAAAACATAGGTAATGCAATCACAGCTGTCAGATTAATGCAAAGGTATTGATTGTTGAGGGGACAATGTAATAGTGAAGTTGGTAGGTACATTAAAAAACACAGTCCTAAATTGAATTTACCTGTGGCATTGTGTCTGTTCCTACTCATCTTTCTGCCTCTGATTAACAAAAGGAAATCATGTCCCTTCGTCTACCAAAGGTATTGAAGAGACTTTGGAAAGGTTGGGTCATTGTGCAGGGACTTGGGTTTGTACTGCCAGTTTTCACCGAGTGAAAGAATCATAGAATGGTTTTAGGTTGGAAAGGACCTTAAAGATCATCTAGTTCCAAACCCCTGCCATGGGCAAGGACAACTCTCACTAGATCAGGTTCCTCAAACCCCCGTCCAACCTGGACTTAAACACTTCCAGGGATGGAGCATCCACAACTTCTCTATGTAACCTGTTGCAGTGTCTCACCACTCTCATGCCATTCACTTCTGGGCTGCGAGTGCATGGTGCCAGCTCATGACCAGCTGTTCACCCCCAAGTCCTTCTTCTCAGGGCTGCTCTCAATCCCTTCATCCCCAGACTATATTTGTACTTGGGATTGACCAGGTGCACCAAACCAGGTGCCAGATTGCACCAAACCAGGTGCAGACCCTTGCACTTGGCCTTCCTGAACCTCATGAGGTTCACTTGGGCCCACCTCTCCAGCCCGCCTAGGACACTCTGGGTGACATCCCTTCCCTCCAGCATGTCAACCACAGCACTAAGTGTCATTGACAAACCTGTAAAAAATACCCACAAACCCACCAGGCCCCCTTGGAAGCCTATAGACTTCTTTTTGTCTCCTTCTTTAGAGGAGGTCGGTTCTGATCTCAAGCCCAACCGATGTCGGTTGTGACGGGAGATCCCCTAAGCGAGACGCTGCGGACTGGGCGCGGCTCAGCCCCCGCTGCAGCACCACGGACAGCACCACGGACAGCGCCGCTGCCCGAGCTTCCCCCAGCCAGCTGCAATCCAGCCCGAACTGGGAGATGAAAGGAAAGGGAATAGGAGGTGGCATTTTGCCACATCGGTTTACTCTGTTGATACAATCTTTTTTGCCGCTTCATGGAAGTCTTCTGCTGGTAGTGGTTTAGCAGCCCACTGGTTTGCCCTCCAGGAGGAAAAGCTGTGGAGTTAATGGATAGGTCTGTTTATCTCAGAGGGGTGGAAAAAACAGAAAAAGGGGGACAAAAAAAAAAAAAGATAAGAGGGAGTGCCTCCCAAATGTATCCATAGGGACATCTTTGGGAAGTACCAGTATGTATTTCAAGTGTTGTTTAATGTTTTTGTTCTCCTTTTCCATGTCCCAAAAGACATTCGAAGCTAAAATTCACCACCTGGAGACCAGGCTTAGCCGAAAGCCCCGTGAAGGGACTGCTGAACTGGAATACTTTGTGCGCTGTGAAGTCCACAGCTCTGATCTCAATACTTTCATTAGCTCCATCAAGAGGGTAGCAGAAGATGTGAGGACAACTAAGGAAGACAAATGTAAGGAACTTACAAACTGGTTCACTTTTGAGGAGAGGCCGAGCTGTAGAAATGGGGTGGAGACTGTTGTTCACAGGAAAGGGGAAGGGCTGAATTTGAGCAAAACAGAAAACACTGCTGCTGGGATACCTGAATCCTGAAAGCCACTTTCCTCCTTGTCCATTTCTCCCAGAGTCAACAGGCCATTTTACTGGTGCCAGATTGTAAAAACAGAAATAAGAGATGAAATATCATGCTTTGTTCACACCTCTCCTACAGAGTTCTCCAACCCTACTCCAATGTTTTATATTATAAATATGGTTTCCTATCTACATTAAAGGAACTCTGTTCATACCCAGCACTAAACTACAAGACACTCCTCATTCCATGCTGTTATGAAGACAGGGTGATTCTTGTCATAAAATATCCCTAGATATGTTCAGTGATTGCTCTACAACCAGTTGGACCCCTGTATTTGGTGGTCTAGAATCTAAAAACCAGTTTTCATCTTTTTGTTTAATTTTGTCACAAAATACTCTGCTGAGAGGTGGGTAGGGAAGTCATGAGATGCAGATTGTTTCATTAGACCTGGGTCTAGGGCAAGAGTGTTGAGACTGTGGGACTACTGCCCAACAGGCACAGCTGTATCATGTGCTGTTTGGTGCATGTGTGCATTTGTTATGCCACGTCAGATGTATCTTAGTCAACCTCACAAACTCTTCTCATCAGGGTATGCTCCATCTTCACTTCCACAACCAGTTTTTATCTTTCTCTCTCCCCGCAGTTCACTGGTTTCCCAGAAAAATCTGTGAATTGGACAAGTGCCATCATTTGGTCACCAAGTTTGACCCCGATTTGGATCTGGACCACCCGGTGAGTTAGTCTGTGAGGGCACATCCTCACACTGGGGTCCTGAGCTTTCTCTCAGAAGCAGGGAGCTGTAGAGAACATACTAGTGCAACTGTAGTGCAGTCACCACCATGAGAGTAGTTTCTCCATACAGTGTTAAAATTTGTTGGGTGAGAAATTTTAGTAACTGATTAAAATTCCTGTCTCTGCTCCTATTTGTCATCACAGGGCTACTCTGACCAAGTATATCGCCAGAGGAGGAAATCAATAGCAGAAATTGCTTTTCACTACAAGCAGTAAGTCTCTTTCCTAACATCCTCGCAAGGATAATGCCATGTCAGTGCAACTTGTTGGGAAGTCTAGTGGGAGGTGTCCCTGACCATGGCAGGGGGTTTGGAACTAGATGATCTTTCAAGGTCCCTTCTAACTCAAGCCATTCTATGATTCTAAGTCACTGTGCTACCTGCATGAGACTTCTGTTTTGTTTTGTCTCCCCATTCAGCCTTGACAGTTCTCTTTGTGTCCCTCTTCTCCCCATGTATTCCTGTCTCTTCTTAATTAAGAAATGTCTGTGACAGTGAATTCATACATTGATAAAGCTAGAGTGATCCTCCTACATAACAAAAGCCACGTATAATCCCGTCAGACCTCAAACTTCATTTTGAAATGTAGCATCTCTTTTAGAAAGACATTGAGTTTTGACTTCAGTGTGTCAAGTCCTGAAATATCCACCAAATGCCCAGAAGACTTGTTCCAATGGTTCATTAATCTGTGAAAAAAAATGGGGGGTTTATTTCTAGCTTGAACTTTGGTAGCTTTAGCTTTTGCCCAATGGATCATACATGTCTTTCATCTGTTAGATTGAATTCTGTGATAAGATATTTTTTTTTTTGCTGTGAAGGTATTTATAGACTAAATGGTTCACGTCGTAACTCTCTCTGGTAAATTAAATAGATTCCAGTAATGGTCTCATCCATATAGATTTAAGGCTATGTCCTGCACTCCTGCTTAATACTCCTGATATATGCAGTGATAGCACTCGGCCTCTTCACCACAACATTAAACAGAACTCTAATATTCTCTTGGGTTTGTAAAATAATCCCTGGAATCCTATTCAGTAAAATTGCCTTATACTGTAGCATCTCCCTCCAAGCAGAACTTTAAATGTGGATTTCTGTAGTGAGCTGTACTGAAAACAGTCTATGGATACTATATGGGTCACCTTCTTGAGCTACCCCTGTATCTGGTGTGATCCCAGCATGGCTTTCTGCTCCATTAGGTTTCATGTTCTTTTCAGATTTGAAGCCGAGACTGTGGACATTGATGTTTGTATCCTGTACTAATAGTAAATGCACAGAAAGTCTCTGTGCCAGCAAGAGAGTTGTGAGTGACACATGAAGAAACACTGTCCTATGATCATGCACCCATTTAAGATGTCCCACATCTCATCTGCAGGTCACCGTTTCTGAGCCACAGTGAAGCATTCCTTCAGGATGTTAATGGGAAAGAAACTCTGCTTTATTGTTCTGATATGTGAATATCTCCTTTATTCAAATACAGAACAGAAGGATTTAGGAAATACAATTGCTACTTATGATGCAGAAGAGGCAAAATTGTCATTCTTCTTTAGTTTCCACATATTTTATTTTAAGATTTTATTTTCTTACTGTCCTTAATCTTACCGATGATATATTTTTCTGCAGTTCAAATGTATTTAATTTTGCTTATTAGGTGCCTAAATTTCCCAGCCATTGATTCATTCTTGGAGCTATCAGCCCCCTGATGCTCAGGCACATGAAATTAATGAATTTTCATACAAAGTTTCCTCTTTTTTATTCCAGTGAAAAACACTTTTTTACCCCCCCTCCCTTTTTTTTTTTTCCTGGAAAATATTATGCCTTCTAAGCTTTTGCTCATCCCTTGTTCATTTATTACCTCTGACTAAAGCAATGCTTTTCTCTGTCACACCTGAACAAATGACCCAGTATTAAGGTTTCATCTTTCCTGTCACTATCTTGTTTGGTTTAAAGAAAATTGATCCACATCATGCAGAGCTTCTCCAAAGTGCTTCCTCCTCAAAGGGCAGAGGAGCCTGGCTCATGCTCTGCTGCTGTCAGTACCAGTGCATTTCTCTTGCAGTGGGGACCCGATCCCTCATGTGGAGTACACAGCGGAGGAGACCGCGACCTGGTGAGTGCTGATTTAACCTGAGACCTTTATTGGCTTCACCACTAGAAGCTGGGAATCAAAACCTGAATGATTAGAGTATGACCTCTTGAAAAATGTATCAGGAGTGCAAGCAGCCTATTTACTGGATTGCAATAAAAAATAGTACCTCATTGCATGGTGTTTTATGGTAGGGACTGCATTAATTACTTTCAAAACGGTGGTGCTCTGTCTCCTTCTCTCTTGGGGCTCCACTGACAGCATTTTTGCACTGCAGCTCTCAGAATTTTCCTCAAAAAGAGCCTCCCTAGAGACCAAGGTAGATAATTTGGAGTCCTGCTTCTCTAAGGAGACCTGGCTTAGTAGGAGCCACCAAACAAAGGGCAGTTATTGTACTTGCAGAAAGAAGTATGAGGCCTGTGGTGAATATCTGCGTGGTACCTCTATGGCCTTATTTAGGAAAATGCTTCCTTTGAACATCGTTATTTCCAGGAGTGTCACTGCATGTATCTGAAAAACAAGGCCAGCTCATACGAGCTGAGCACACAGCCTCATAAACAAGGTAATATCCACTTATATTGACTGTCTTCATAGTGTGACCTCAGGAGCTAACCTACAGGGAGTATCTTAATTCCTTTAATGTCTTATTAACACCATCTTCTGACCTTCAAGGTGAGTAATAGGCCTGTGCAGATACAACTGCTGGCTTTACAGGCTCACTTTAATGTGTGTCTGTATGTCTACATACACCTTTCATTGTGCAGACATAGAGTTAGAGGTAGAGGAAGGCAAAAGGACAAGAACCTAGAGGTGTGTTCTTGATAGTGTATAATGAGAGGACAGGAGAGGACTAGATACGTCAAGCCACTGAAGGTCTGCCATCTCTTGTCCTGAAGGAAGGAGGTGTACAGCACCCTGAAGAGCTTGTACCCCACCCACGCTTGCAAGGAGTACCTTGAAGCTTTCAGTCTACTGGAGAAATTCTGTGGCTACAATGAGAACAACATCCCTCAGCTGGAGGAGGTCTCCCGCTTCCTGAAAGGTGGGTGTGAGTCTGGGGATCCAGAGTCTTGCCAGGCTCTAGTGTGGTGGTGGCAGCTACAGCTGGGAAACCTGAAACCAAAGGAGGAGTGTGTGAGCTGAGATTTGGGACTAGAACTGGTGGAGGCTTGTGCATTGCTCAGAGGACAGGGTAGACCAGGACAGATAGATACCTGTGGTGGGGTTTATAGCTAAACACAGTGAGCTGCAACTGAAGGGCAAGTCCATGATCCCACTGAGCACCTAAAGAGCAGTTTTTGCTCCCTAATAGAAGCAAAAATATTAGATTTGGCACAGCAGAAGCCCTTGAGCTTCCAGCTCTGATGCTTTTGATGTCTGTGCTGGGAACATGGGACACAGCACGTTGGCCATGCACCCACAGAAACAGTATGTGCTGTTTCAGAGAGGACTGGCTTCCAGCTCCGGCCGGTGGCTGGCTTGCTGTCAGCACGGGACTTCCTCGCCAGCCTGGCCTTCCGCGTCTTCCAGTGCACGCAGTACATCCGCCACGCGTCCTCACCCATGCACTCTCCTGAGCCGTGAGTAGCACCTGGCCCCAAGGGCCTTCCCTGCCTGGATATCCCACCTGGACAGCAGTTAACTTGCTCCCTAATGGGCAAACTGTCCACTGCTGACTGCGTTTTCCTCTTTTCTCCCTGGGCATTGGCAGGGATTGCTGCCATGAGCTGCTGGGGCATGTCCCGATGTTGGCTGACAAGACATTTGCCCAGTTCTCTCAGGTAAGATGGTAATGTGCTTCCTTGACCCCAAGAGGGCAGGGCAGAAGGTGGGAACTCAAACCAACCCTGTCTGGACACTTAAAACCTTCTTGCTCTAGGATTAATTTATATTAAACATGATGTTCAGGAACCCTAGTGATGGATCAAGAACCCTAGTACAGAGTGAAAGTGTCAGAATCTGCAGCAAAAGGTATTTGCCATAGAATCATTGAATGGTTTGCATTGGAAGGAACCTATCAAGCTCACCTAGTCCAACCCCCCTGCAGTGAGCAGGGACATCTGCAGCTACAGCAAGTTGCTCAGAGCCCCAGCCAACCTCACCTGGAATGGTTCCAGGGAAAGGGCATCAGACATCTCTCTGGACAACAGGCTCTGCTAAAAAGTCTGTCCCCATCTTTCTGACAGGCCCTTTTAACTGCTGAAAGGCTGTAATAAGATCTCCCTGGGGCATTGTCTTCTCTAGGCTGAACAACCCTAACTCTACCTGCCTGTCCTCATAGCAGAGGGGTTCCAGCCCTTTTGTCTGAGCATGATGAAGCCCCAGCAGATGTGTGGCAGTACAGGGACAAAACATCTGTTGTCTCAAGGCAATAAAACAGCTATCCATGTGTAAGGCCCTCAGACCAAAGTTGTCCTGATGTTTGCCCCTTCATTTCTCTTCCCAGGACATTGGGCTGGCATCTCTGGGAGCAACTGATGAAGAAATTGAGAAACTCGCAACAGTGAGTTTTCCTCTGATGGGGTCCCAACCCCTCCATTAGCACTTCTGCAGTATCCAGGGGACTGTTTCAGCCAGGTCTTCCCAGATTTGCAGGCTCAGAGCCCTTGCCTGAGTTGCCTCAGCCCTGCTCTTTCATGGGGACTGCGCAGAGTAAAGATCAGTTAAACAGCAGAGCTTGCTCACATTTACCCAATTTTCTCGGGCACCAGAGTATCATCAAGCATCATATTCCTAATGAGAGCACTGCTGGGACTCTTTGGGATGGGATCAAATTACACCTGCTTCCTTTGGCTCTCCCTCAGCAAGGTGACCTGTCCTGCTTCAAGGACACTGAATGGCAGCTCCATGCAGCAGCTGGGTGTGCAGGGCACCATCCCAGGGACAATTTGTGTGTGGCAGCAACTTAGTTTAGCATTTTTCTTTGGCAGCAATGGGTGCAGGGTAAGGAGAGGGGACAAAGTGCCAGGCACTCGTTCGTTTAAATAACCCCAGAACCTGGCCGTGATTCAAGGGATCACAAGTGACGGGGAGATGTAGGTGAGGAGCAATATTCCATATAAATTTCTTTTTTCTCCTTTTACAGCTTTACTGGTTTACGGTGGAGTTTGGGCTCTGCAGACAGAATGGGATAGTCAAAGCCTATGGAGCTGGGCTCCTGTCTTCCTATGGGGAGCTCATAGTACGTGTCAGTATAACTTGTCTCTGCTCTAGACTCTATGCGGCAGAAAGCCTTCTTCCTCTACACACTCCAATGACTTTACTCAACCTCTTCTCCACCTTGGTCTTTCACATATGTGCTCTCCAATCCCCTTAATCTCACACTGTTGTTTTTCTGCTGTGTCCATAGCACTCCTTGTCAGATGAACCAGAGGTGCGAGACTTTGACCCTGATGCTGCTGCTGTTCAGCCCTACCAGGACCAGAACTACCAGCCTGTATATTTTGTGTCTGAGAGCTTCAGCGATGCCAAAAATAAACTGAGGTAGGACTAGGCAGTGAAGAGAGACTCAAACAGAAAGAAATGAAGCTATAATGTATTGAAATAGGGCTTGAAACTACAACTTCTTTCAGTTCAAGGTCTCATAAGTACTCTGGAAACTGTTGTCAGGTCTTTCAAAGTGAAGTTCCTACAGGGTCCAACTTCAGTCACTTGGATTCCCCCAGCCTCCCTTCCCCCCTCCACCCCCCCAAAATACATTGGACTTAAGAGTGTGGAGGGGTGGAAAGTGGTAGGAGCTCTTGGAGAGTTACAGACTATCACCAGTTCCCAGGGGAGGCCAAGAACACTGAACAGAAGGTTGGAGGTCCAGAAATGGGAGACCCAAACCATCCACCAAAACTGCCTCTGTTTCCTTGCTGCAGAAGGGCCAAGTGATACAGATCAGATCCCAGCTGTCCTTCATGGGAGCATCTCACCAGCATATGTCTTGAAACAATGGCTTCTGCAGCATGTTAATCTTTGCTCTGTGGGTGTCTTGGGAGAGGGTTGAAGAGCTGCATTTTCTGAATTTAGGATGCAGAAATAAGTTTGTCTTTCTGAGCAGTTGCTGGGCAATGTACCCACTTGTCATTCAACCAGTCAAAAAAAACCGAAACAACAAACCCAGGCATTATTAGTAGCTCACAGAAACAAACAAAAAAAAATATAAACTTGATGTAGATAGATTTATCCATGGAAAAAAAGGAGGTTCTGCCTCCAATGCTTCACATGGATTAGCAAACCCCAGACAGCATCCCACCAATGTAGGGTTTCCCCATCCCATGAGATGTCAAACAGGATGGAAAGAGGCAGCTCTACCTACAGACATCTATTCAGAAGAGCGTTTCCTTGGTCATACACAGTTACTCACAGGAGGAAAAGTCAGTGATCTAACATTTGACTGTTAGAGAAAAACTTTGCCCTATACCATTTTATTTTAGCTTAGGAGAGGGATAGCGTGGGACAAAGTATTACACAATATATATGACTTTGCAGTTCCTGCAAGTGGGATATTTCATATAAACGGTGTGGTGAGGACTGTTATATTTCAAGTGCTGCTTTTATTACCCTCCCTTGCACCCTTCATGCAACCAGAGTACAGCTGCTCAAAAGCAGGATCCTGGGGAGCCCATCCTCTCACGCACACTTTAAAAAAAACAACCCAGCTGTTGTCTCATAAGTTATTTCCTTGCATTTTAAAAAGAAAACCACACCACATGCATAGCCAAGATTAGGCTAGAGGGCTTTGCCAGTGACAAGTGCCATAAATGATCCTCTAATGAGCTCAGAGACCACCCAGACATTACTCTGTGAGGTGAAAACATTAAAACAGCTATATTTTATGCATTACTGGCAGCCGTCACCATGGAACATGATTATCAGTGTTATCCCTCAAGGAAAACCTCTTTTCCCAGAAAGAAAAAAATCCCAATAGATTTGTAGAGTGGACTTTCACCCTCAGTGTCCTTCCAGGTACCTGTGTTGTACTTGCATGCTTCAAAAAACTGTCAGTAACCACACCCATTTGGAGGGCAGGTTTCTAACCATTAGCAGCTGTGGGTAATGTTAATAAGCCAGGGAAGCTGAGCCTTGCTTGAAATAAGCAATATCTTTTAGGTGGACAATGTGAGTATGCAGAAAACCCCTTTGCCTTTATTTTCAGTGATTGCTTAGGGATGTGGTTTAGTGGTGGGCTTGGCGGTGCTGGGTTAATCATTTGACTTGATAACCTTAAAGGTTGTTTGCAGCCTAAATGATTCTACAGTTCTTTGGCAGCTCCCTGCAATTTCCAGCCTGTGGCTTTGACTATGTTGTCCTTCAGCGCCATTTGGTATTTTTCCCCAATTTTTCCTGTCAAATCCTGCCCAGCCTTCCCTAGCTCATTCAGTCCCAGCCAGAGGAGCCGCTTTCTGCGAAAGGGATGTTCTTCCCTGAGCCCTGCACCAGAGCAAAGCTGCGGTAGCCACAAGAGGGTACCCTAAGCTAAGCAATTCAGGAGCGAAAGGGTGAAGCCTCAGCAGAGGCTAGGACCCTGCCTGTTGCTAGTGCTGCTTGTCCTCTCATCTTCCCAGGCCTTTACAGTATGAGACTGTAGCCATGAGTGCCTAAATATAGAACCCCAGCTCCCTATTTACACACCTAGTCGAGGAAAAAGAAATAAAAATCTTGTCAAGTGCATCAATAGAACAAGAGGAAACTGCTTCAAGTTATGCCAGATGTTTGGTTGGATATTAGGAGAAATTTCTTCATAGAAGTGGTTGTCAAGCTCTGGAAGAGGCTGCCCAGGGAAGAAGTGGAGTCCCTCTCCCTTGTGGGATTTAAAAGACATGTAGATCTGGTACTGAGGGACATGGTGTGGTGGTGACCTGGCAGTGCTGGGTTAACAGTTGGACTTAATGATCTTAAAGGTCTCTTCCAATGAAAATTATTTTACGATTCTAAGTGTACAAGACTTAGTGTTGGAGGTGAACATGAGCAATGCTGGAGAAACCTACCCTTGATTTGTTTCATTTGACCATGTCCTTCTTCATTAGCAAGGTAATGATGAGGTCGTTCTCTTGAAAATTATCAAGTAAAGTCAGGCTTATCACTGAGACCTAGGCTCCAGCTGCTGTGGGTACAGTAGAGCAGTTTGCTTGAGCACATGGCTCTAGTGAAGCTTTTCCCATCCTCTTGTCCAGGCCTGAGCTACTGCCTGTCAAATCAATTCTTAAAACAGCTTGCAGCCAGTTTCACCCCCTACCCAAAGCAGAGATTAGTAAATAAGTGAATATCAGAAAGGATTTAGGAATATAATACTATAATACCATGGGCTTTCCCTGCAATTAGCTTCTAAATCTCCTTGGAATTTCTAACAAAGAAAAGAAGAAATTTAAGTAGAGGATGTCTGGTGATAGCCATGGAAGTGACCAGTCCAGTGTACCCTCCAGTCTGGTGAAAGCCCAGGTGTTCAGCCCCTAGGAACCCACAGTCAAACTCATGGTCTCCCTTGCTGAACAGGAGGGACTTCAACTACTACTGTAGCTCTGTGGAGCTGGAAGTGGGGGGAAACCAGAGATTTTGGGTTAACCTACAAACTCTGCCCAAAGGAGGCATTAAGCTGCTGTGAGCTGGCTACATGGTGATGGGTAGGTGGGAGGCTCGGGCTGCCTCACACTGGCCTTCCACACTCTTCCCTTGCAGGAGCTACGCGGCACACATCAAGCGGCCCTTCTCAGTGAAGTATGAGCCCTACACCCACAGCATCGAGCTCCTGGACAGCCCTCAGATGATCTGTCACTCCCTGGAGACTGTAAGGGATGAGCTTCACTCACTGATTAACGCACTTAATGTTATGAGTTAATACGAGAACTGGGCTCTCTCCTTCCCCTCTTCCCCTGAAGCCCCTAACCAGCCCGCTCTGCCCTCTCCTAGTTCCCAGCTGATAACTCCTACCTGTCTTTCTCCAAACATGCCCTGCTGCCTGTCACCATGTGACCCCCACAGCTTTCTACTTTTGTACATAGGGCCAGCTCAGAGGATGGGAGAGGAATGGACCCAAGGCCTGCTGGTCTGGTGTGTTGAGTTGCTGAAAGAGGCTTAGGACAGACCAAAAGCATGGCCAAGCTGCAAAGTTGAAGTCAAGAGCTGTGTGCTAGGCTCCTGGGTGCAAGGAAGAGGAGAAAAGCCTCTTTATTAAAACTAAAAATTAAAAAAAAAAAGGGAGGAAGGGTGGGGGAAGAAGAGAATCTTCTTTTTTTCTTTTTTTTTCTTTTTTTTTTCAATATGAGGAATAAATTAGCCTGTTTTATTGGCCCTAAAGCAACTCCTATAGCAACTTTATGAGGAACTCGGTTCCCACCATCTCCTGCCTCTTACAGCCTCATACACTTGAGAAATGCAGAGCTGCTCTAGAGCAGCTGATTCTGCCTGAATCAACCCTACAAAATTTGAAATTTCACCTCCCAGCCTCCCCTCAGCTTTTTTCACAAGGAGGTTCTTAGCCACAAAGAACCCTTGAGCTGCACCACCCCACCAGGTTGCAATAAGCACTGTAGCTCCCCTGAATCTCTACACTGACTGAAGCCAGGAGTTCTGTGTCTGACATAGAGCAGCCCTAGTCTGCCTGCATGCTCCCCAGCACAAGCATCACAGAGCAAGACCTGGTTACCCCAGACCAGTCCGGGCAGCCTCTTCAAACCCTCTTTTAAGAGCTCCCACAGTGAGGAGTGCTCAAGAGCCCCACTGCCATCCTTCACAGCAGGTAACAGTCACAGCTATCGTTCCTGTGTGCCGGTGGCTCTGGGCAGCCTCAGCAGCCCATTGGTATCCTGTCTTTATTGGTTATTGCAGACTGAGTGGGGCCACTGGTGTCCTGAGTTTGTCAGTCCTTGAAAGATTCCACACATTTTCACTTTTCCAGTTTGACACAGGTTACAGCATCATCTTATTCTTAGATATCCTAATACCACTGTCACCTGAAGTAGCTCAAGTGAGTGACTAACACTGTTGCTGGCCATGTCTGAGGAAGGTAACACATGCTTGAGATGCTCAAACCCAGTTTCATCCAGCTTTCCCGGTATATATTAATGGCTTGATCTGACCTGAAGCTCTCTGTTTGCCTCCCCCTGCTTTTGCCCTTCTTATCTCCTTGCAGGCTGCTTCATAACTTAGCGGTGCGCTCAGAAGTTTGGCCCAAGGTTATGCAGCTGTGCAGTATCAGAGCTGGGCTTGGGATGTGTGGAGGCAGCTGTGGGGGACAGCAAAGGGTAGAACTCTGTGGAGTTGTTTGCATGATCAGTTGCAACATTGCTTTATAGACTTTTACTGTCCTTATCCACTATAGCTGATGTTTATTATTTTCTTTAAGGCTTAGCTGTTAAGTTTTGGTTCTTAGGTCTAAGTATCCTCCAATACTTATATGTACCATCATTCTCCAGTGTTGTTTTACAGTGGCTCAGTCATAACAGTTTAAAATTCATTACACTTTATCCCATTTCAGAACTTCACAGACATGCTTAACCTCCAGTTCTTTCGAACTTTAACTACTCAGCTACTGACAGCACTTAGTATCCCACCTGCTTCAGTCCTTCCTTTCTGTTTCCTTTCTTATTTGACATCCCCCTAAATTCCTCCTAAATTGCTTAGAAGGCCATTACTGAAATCATCAGTTCAACACTAGGTCTAGCTGCTTCTCCTCAAGCTGTTTCTCCTTGGAGGATTCTCCTGTAAATGAATAAAACTACCGAGTTCATTCAGTTATTGTAATTTTAGAGCACTTTTTCCAAAGCTTCAGCTAGGATTTCCCAATCTGGGTGGATACAGGTCTTGAGCTGTAACTCTCAAGGCTCCCTTAAGAGCTGTAACCATTTTTTTAGTTTGGGGTCTTAAGTTATTACTATGAAATTAAATAGCTGGAATGAGCTATGCAAGACTAAGGCTGTCTAAGTCATAGCTTAGCTATCTAGCCATGAAAATCTTATTTGAGACTTCAGTAAAACAGGCTAAAATAAAGAAAATAAAGCTCTAAACAGGCAAGCTCTAACAATGAAGCCTGTAGAATTAATGCACAGCTTGTTAGCAATAACAATACCATGTTACTGGCCTGCAGGTCCCTATTTCCTATCTCCTTTGGCAGCCTCCAGCTCCTGGGTTACTCTCTGAGTACAGTGAGGGTGCTGTAAAGCCCACAGTGACACCCAGCTCCTGGTCAGGACCAAAAAGGGAGTCTCCATGAAGGCATTCACTTACTGGCCTGGCCTCAAACCCCCTAAAGGTCTGATGGTGGTCTCTTCTCAAAGCACTTTGCAGTCATTATCTGCCTTGTTAAATGTCTAGAATTAATGCAATTTATGAATAAGACCAAAGTTATTAATACGGAGTGAAAAGCCAAGTTAAAAATCCTTGCCACTGCAGAAGCCTTCAACTCCTCCGCCTTGCCTCAGAGTTTGCATTGCTGCTCTGTGTCAGCTGTTGCTTATTTGAAGAAGCTGTAGTGAAATCTGCTGCCCTACGAAAATAGAAAATAAGCAAAACTCGAAGCATAAATGAGCCCTGACTAGAGTGCAAGTGTATAAACAGATCTGCTGCGGCCTGGCAGGAGGTAAACACCCTGCGGGCTGCACCCCCCGGGTGTCCCAGAGAAGGGATTGTGCTGGGGAGGGATGGGAGTGCAGGGACTCGGGCTGAACCGGCGCCAGAGGTTCCTCTTTGAGGCATTTTCTGTGTCTGTGTTCTTGACAAATTCATGACAGATTCCAGAATTTTTTGGCCCCTTAGGGGGACATCTGAGAAACATGAACCCATTTGTATTTACCTTTGCCCTCATCTATTTAATATCTTAGAGGACTTATCCTATTAGTAACATAATAGGTCCCCTTCCATTATGTCTCTAAGGCATGTTCCTTTTTATCTGATTTCAAATACATTACTTGGCCCCTTATTTCATAAGCCATGTATGAATTAGATACTTCCTTTCCCATTATACTTATTTTTCTCATGTTGCTTCTGCAATCTGAGCCTTTTCTTCTTTATCCTGCCATAATATTTTAGGGACTTGGACATAGGGCCACCAAAGAATGGGATATCTAAACAATAATATGGTAGGGTTGTAAACCAGTCCTAATCTGTCACTGCTTCTTAAAACTTATAATTTAGAGGTTAAATTTCCAGCCTGTTGTTTTGGATATCATCCTACAATTTTCTTTAGTCTATTTTTAATAGTCTGACTCATTTCTTTCGACCAGTCTGGAGGATTTCAGGTGGTAGAGTATATGCAGTCCTTGCTTAAACCCTAGGTTACTCATTAAGGCTTGAGTTACTTCACTTAACCACCCCACCTCCTCTTCATCTCCTCTCAGCTGCTGTTCCAAAAAACAGCATTTTTACAGCTCCAGTGGCTGTATCCTTTTTAGGTTTAAAAGCTTCAACCTATCCTGGAAAGATATTAATGGTGACAAAGAGATGCTGATACCCTTACTTAGTTTGTGACAGTTTACCTGCATGATCTCTCTGCAGTATTTGCCAAGACCCTTGCTTACCCAATGCAGTAGAGTTGGCAGCTTGCTTTTCCTATTCTGCTTTTGCACCATTGCACACCTTATGCAGCTTTTATTTACATCCTGTCTTTCTTGCTTTTTTGGAGGCCATATAGAAATTCTTCGTGCTTTCCTTTCAGAGTACCCTATTCTTCTTTATGTAACTTATTATGACACTCTAACACAACTTCCTCTTGTTCAGCCAGCCACAGTATCACTACCATCTTCTCTTTCAGCTGAATCCTGGTTCGGGCTGCAGTAAACAAAGTCTAAGTCAATTCATCTACTAAAGTGTTTCTCAGTATTGCTTTCAGTGTTCCCATGTACTTTAGCATCTTTACATGTATTTTATTCCCTCTCTCCCTTCAAGCTTGGAAAGTAAACCTCCTTTTTTCTTCATGGGTGTCCCATTCTGTGCTTGCCATCACTTTTCTCCCTATCATGTATGCAATATTTTATTTTACTATCAGCAAAGTAGCTATCTGTAGAGGCATATTGTGTAGAGGGGTTTGTCTTACCAGCAGCCCTTGTTCCACTAATAGCAGTATCTTGAATTTTTCCTCATTGTTCCAATTTAGAACACTCCCACAAGTTCACAATGCCTTGGGCTTATTAATGGTTTCCTTTTAAAGGAGATCCGCATTGGTTTCTATTTTGTCTTTGTGCTTAAATATGAGTAGACTGGAGTACAACTGGACTCTCAATAGGGAAAGCCTCAAAGATCTTCACAGCCCGGACTACTTATAACCAGGCTTTCTTATGTCCAGGGAAATTGTGGTTCAGCCCGTGGAGTGGGATGGACTCTTGCCACTTGTACTTGTCTTCTTTCACTATTTTTCTGAAACAGTACTGCTACCACAGAACCAGCTTATGTTGAGATAATATATTTATATAAATTTTCCTTTGACTGGGAAATTAATTCAGGAGCTTTTCAAGTGGCTTCCTTCACATTATATAAAGCATCATCTTGCTCTTTGCTCCAGCTCCCTTACTGATTCTTCTTCCATCATTTCCATAATGCGCTGCTGGTGCTCACAAAGATGGATATGCTGCCATAAGATACTAACATGTTTATAGATATGCTGCCATAAGAAATTAAATCCTCCCAGCACTCTTCAGAGGTGGGATTGATTGGTGGGAGTCTTGATTTCATGGAAATCTTAACCTTCCTAGCATCCATCCATCATCTTGTTTCACCAGTTCCAATTCCCCAGCAGTTAACCTGGTGTTAATTGTGCCGTGTACAAATTGACTTTTAAAATTAATATACCAAATGGGATTTTAAACTCAGCTACTTCTCTCTTGTGCCTCTTCTTCTGTGGCTGCAGTCCCCCAAATATCATCCACATAAGACAATTTCTTTCCTTTGTCCCCTGGATACCATAATTCAAACACTTTCCTAATGCAAGCGTGTGTGGCAGGCAGGTGCTTGGCCCTGTGGGATGCAAGTAAAAGTATATTGTTTATTTCTTAATGTGAAAGCAGCTCTCCAAATTGCTTCTTCCCCTGTAATTTGCCATATGGGACTTTGCTGTGGATCATGGGGGTGCATTTGTGCCACTAGCTCTCCTCATTCAACCTCTGTCCAAGGAGCCTGACTCAGCCTTGGGGCTGCCAGGGGCCATGGAGATACCTGTACTCTGTTGGGAATAGGTGGCTAGGACATGGTGTCATGTCCTGCTGATGTTTGAGCAGCTCCCCATCAGTTCATTAAAGACTCTCCACCTTCTCAAGCTTATGGGCTGATGTTAATACTGCCAGTTGCATCCTTGTCTTCCCATTCTTCTGGCTGATTTGATTAAATGCTTGTGGTGGCACCATTAAATGTTCATCAAGGAGATGCCCAATGTGCAATGAATAAAAGCTGGTGGAGCACACGCTCTAATTGATTTACCACTTACTCCCCCTTTAATTCAAAATTTGAAGTCCTCCACTTCTGTGCTTTTGTTCCAGGTTTTAAATCTGCAGTTCCCTTCCTTGGGGGTGCACCTTTTTCATTTTAACAGCTACAGTGGTTTGATCTGACATACCCGTCTGCTCTGGGATGGCACTTGTCCTCTTTGTGAGATATGCTGCTATTCTCCACTTCTCATTCTTTTCCCATTTGCTCATATCATCCTTGCAATCATCTTCCTCTGATGGCTCCTGATCCAGTTCTCTCCACCAGTTCCTGCAGCTAAAGCAGTTATTTTTAATTTTTGCATCCCAATCTGCTTTGGCAAGTGTCTAATTTTAGCTTTGCATTTACTATGATCAGATCCCTTTTGAGCTCTTCCTTGCTCCAGGGTGAATCTGCACTAGCACTAGCTATGTTAATTCCTCTTTCCTTCTGCAGTTTTGCCCTCTCTATTTCTAAATTCATCTGATTCTCTAATTATCGTTGCACCCCCTTATTGCCTTTTTGGGCCACTAGATGGTATTCCTTTTCTAAAGACCATCTTACTTCAAGACACTCAATAGACTCATTTCAAAACAGTTTTCCCGTTGAAGCAGCTGATACTCTGAGTTGCCTGGGCTCGTCCAGCACAGATTGTTGCTGCTTCCCATACCAGTCCCATAGCAGAAGCACCGTGTCCTTGGGTCTCCCTTCATCCGCTCTCCGTATCGGGGAACATTTGGTCTCTATCACCCATCGGCTTCCTGCAGGCTGGAGAGGCGCCCACAGCCCCTGCTCTAATCTCTGATATTGTTGGGATTTCCTGTGGGCCTTCCAGTATTCATGGGTTTAGGCTTTTTTTCCTGAGTCTTTTTAGTTTTCTTTTTCCCATGCTTTCAGTTTTGTCTTAAGGTATCCCTGAAGTATTGTGCACGTGGCTGGTCACATTTGTAGAGGTGCCTTGAATGAGATAGCTCAGAGAAAAAGACTTTGAGGATCAACCCAGTCACACCCTCCACCAAAAGACGTTATAAATTCCCTTTTCCTGACAGTGGAGCAGATTCATAGGATTGTTTGGCCACTTAGAGCTAAGCACGAGCTCATGTCCTTTGGGTGGGTCATGGGAGCCTTTGTGCCATTTCCCCAGACCTCACCAAAGGTGGCTGCAAGCAATATAAAAAATAGTGACCTGGTGAGTGCCAAGGTAATGGGCCAGCCCAGGTTAAAGCTTCCCATAGATTGATCTTGGGCTGGCAAGGGAGGAAGAAAGGGGGAAAGCCTTCCTTAGATCCAGGCCCCACCGTACCCTCTGCAATTTGTGTGTCCCAGTGCTGTGCTGAGCGGTCTCTCACTGTTGTTGTCACTGCTGCTGTGGGTGGATCTGTCTGTCTTCACGTGTAAAGAAATACAAAAAAGAATTATTTTACATTTTTGGAATTGTGCTGCTGCTGATATGATATTAAGAATTAAAAAATTATATATTTCTGCTCTAGCATCCTGAGTTTGGCTCTTGCATCCTTCTGCTGTCCAGGTTGAAGTTGGCTGTCTTGCCTGCAGACAGTATGTGAAATCCAGCCTGGGGCCCATGATGGCAGGAGATGCACCACTTACAGAATCATAGGATCATTCAGCCTGGAAAGAAAGCTTTGAGATAATTTAAGATAGCTTACACATGCAAGCTATCATGCAACTAACGTTTTGCTAACATGCAAAATGTTAACTCGAGGTCTGAAATGGTCCCTTCTTTACAGATGAGCTGCTCTAAGCCTTTCTTTGCCAGGTTCTTACCAATTGCACAATTATGAGCGAAACAGTAATTAGGAGGTCTCTTTTAAATAGTAACATACCTAGAGGGTTGCCTTCACTATGTGCTTCCTCTCCCAGCTTTTCCCACTATTTCTGCTTGGCTCCAGTAACACTGGCCCAGGAGGAATGCTGGTGAATGCACTGTGCCTGGTAACGCAGACTGGTTTGTGTGTAACCAGGCTATGCAGTCCCAATGTGAAAGGTGTGGAAGAACTTTCTAAGATCTTGCTTGCTTAAGTGTAGGGGCTATTTTACATGACCTAAAGTGTCTGCTGCATCCATTTGGGAGCAGTGAATGGAACACAGGCTGCCCAGGAACTGAAACACGCCCTCCAACACCAGAAGAGATGACAATGTCTCTTAAGTGTTCCCTGTTCCGGAGTTGTCCTTATGTTTAAGAGAACTAATTCCAGTCACTGCTGAAAGCCAGACTTTTTACCTGAAAGCCAGACTCTTTCTCTGGTTAAATCCCTTCCAGAATCACAGACAGTGGAGGATTAATATATTGCTGGCACAGGTCTGGACCATGCATCCAGGCACCCCAGCAACTCTCTGAAAGGGAGTTTCCTCATTTAGGACTTCTATCTTCACAGTGCTTGTTAAAGTGTTACAGCTGTAATGAATTCATCTTCATTACACGCTTGGGAGGTAGAGGAGTACTCTTGTCCCTGTAAAAGGCTGACAGATAAAAAGAGGCAAAGAATCAGAGACTCAGACCAGGCGCAGAGCCTGAGAAGTAATTACATGCCTAAACAGCTTTGGGAAGAAGCGTCTAAGTGGCAGATCTGGGGCTTGAACCTCTGTCAGCCCCCTCAAGACTGCATCTTTCTTCTTGAGCTGTGATGGTATGGATCAGAACAACTCAATTATTTACAAATCCTGTAGCCACAGGTACGTGTGCAGACACGCACCGACCCCTGGAGACTGGAATTGATTCGTGTAAGGCTGCGGCTGACCTGAACTGTCACTCGTATTGCTAATCCAGCTCAAAACAGGCTAGTTTTTTGTCCCAGGGACCAGAAGAGGTACTGCACTTACCACTGCAAAGAATTTGTTTTCAGTTTTCCTACACTTGTTCTTTACAATAAGAAAGCATTATGTTTTCTAGGGGAAGGACAAGCTTTTGACATTTTTCTGGCACAGCTGAATCAGGAAGTATTGGGAACGTCTTGAAAACTGATCACAACATTTTTGTGGGTCTTTTTATTTTTTTCACTGAATAGAGAGGTTTGCAAAGATTAGGTAAAGGATTTAAACCCCTGTGTGACTGCACCCCAGATGTGCTACTGCTCTCATTTTGCAGCTGGTAGAGTTGACAGACACTGGTCAACAAAACAAGTGCCTGGAGATCAGATGTTTTTCAGACTTGCAAGTACTGTGCTTCAAATGAACGAGGGTTTCTTCATGTCAGTTAACAAATTCACTTTGACTGTCTTTCTACATGTTGTATATCACCCAGGACCAGCTGGAACACGAGCACATGTTGACTTCTGTACTGCAAGACTCCCAAAGTCACCTATGTTCCAACAGGAATGGGACCCACCCAACCTCCTTGCACATTCCCCAGATCCTCTCCTCAGAACCGTGGAGGTCTTAGGTCCCAATCTAAATTTCTCGAAATCCAAAATACTCTCTCTGGCTCCAATCAGCTGCTATCAGATGTTTCTGTATGTGATGTTTGGAGGCTTAGCTTGGAAAAGAGCAACTGGTTTGAAATTCATGTGAAACACAGGTTTGAATGCGATGCAAGACTGGACAAGCTCAGGGATGAGCTCCAGCACCTGATGGGGTCAAGGCCCATCCTCATTGATTTTCCTGGAGGGATAATGATGCAAAATCTATTTTTTCACTCTTGACAGGTCTACTTGGTCTCTGTGATTATTTTCTCTGGGCACAGCAGGGTGAATTGATCTACAAAATATTTGTGGGGATGGTGGAGGATTAAGTGTCTCACACAGATAGTTCAGTGTAACAGTTGTTACCCATGATGGCAAAGAGAAAAACAGGGTGTGGTAAGGGAGTTGTTCATTTTCCTTCCACTAAGGTCAGCCTTAAATAACTCTCCCACCTCCCTTGGAGGATGAGACAAGATAATAAGGACAAAAATGTCAGAGCAAAGCAAGGGGCCCCTCTATTTACAGCAAAGGCCAAATCACTAACCAACAGATCGGAGCTTCCTTTCTAAACACCGATAAGCGGCAACTTTGAATTAACAGCCCCGGTTCCTCCACTGCTGTAAATCAGCCTGACCCCGGCTGCCAGCAGCACCCCAATGCCTCCCCCTGGCCAGGGTCTCTCTGGCAGGAGGAGGGGGCTGCAGTGGTGGGCTCTCCCCTCCTGGCCCCGGAGATCCCTGTGCCTGGCTCCAAACACCCCCCGGCCTCCCCAGCCCCCTAACACTAACAAGCCTTATCAGTAGGATTTACACCTCCTTGTCTAGGAACCCACAGGCAAGCCTATGGGCCAGTCACTGGTGCGCATCCAAATCCTTAAAGTAGCTTTAAGTGCTCAAAACACTCCACTTACCCTGCGATAATTAATGATACTGGACCTGGAAATCCCCATGCCCGGGCCGAGGAAATCAGAGCACTCTACAGTGGGGTCAGGTTGACCACAAATGGGGAGGGGGGGTTAGACCTTCTGCAAGTCTCTGCAAGTCCCTGGCCCCTCCCAGCCCCAGTAGAGCATCCCAGGAGCAAGGGATAGCCAGTGTAGATTAATTCCTGAGAACAGCCATCACTCTCTCACAAGAGCAATGGTGGGTTGGGTTTTATTCTCAGGTCCTTCGGAGCAGAGTTGTGCCCATTGGTGAAATACCAATTACCATGAGGGTGATGCTGTGGGAGTGAGGGGGAAGAAGGAAGAAATCACAGCTCCAGACTCAAGTCCCAGCCCAGCTGGAGGCATCTGAAGTGCTAAAGCTCAGAGCACCTTGTGAAGCCTGAGTGGGACCTCCAGATGACAAACCAATTTCCTGGAGAAAAGTGGGGCCTTCAGGGCAGTGGCATCAGGGCAGTGTTAGCCAAAATCTCCAAGAGCACCCTCATAGCAATGAAAGGGCTTCTAAAGTGAAGTTTATTCCAGAAAACAGGGTTTCAAAGCTTCATATTTAAACTTAGCAGAAAGCATGGTGAGAATGAGCATGTTGTTCCCCAGTGTCTTCTTACAGCGCCACTTGCAATCCCCAGTTTTATTGTCAGGGAAACTGTGGCAGATGTCCACAGTGCACCCAGAGCTGCTGAGATGAACAAGGGCAGAAAACACAGAAGTATGTTACACAACCATTTGTTTTTGATCTATGAGACCACTTTACAGCAGGGGACAAATCCCATCCAAGACAGAGCAATCATTCCTTTGTATTTCAGCACTTCCCCCTTTACCCCTTTGCTGCCTCAGCCAGTTACAGCACCCATCACTTTCTTCTGGATCTGCTGCTCTCTGGTGGCCTGCCCGTGCTTTCCAGAATCATGGCAAAGGGACAGATCTTTATTTTTTCTCCAGGTCATCCATGCCTTTGCTTTCTAAATGGTGCCTGTGATGTCACCTGCTGTGCAAGTCATGGCGGTGGCACCATGAGACTTTAGTGCCTGCAGTTGTGGACACTGGAGAAAACTCCCTGAGGGACTCAGTGGCCCCTCTCATGGTTGTTTCCTGAGAAACAACCTTGGCCCCTCTCATGGTTGTTTCCTGAGAAACAACACAGGTCAAAATACTCTCTGGTTGTTCTTGTGGGCTCCCACAACATGAAGAGGGGCAGATGTGGTATCAGTGCTGAAAACATGTATTTTTGGATTGATGCTGAGCAGGCTACTTTTCCAGTGCTTCTCCGCTCTGTGGAAATTATTTATTACTTTTGTTGTTCATTACTTGTCCTCTAGCAGGGTGTCATCACCTCCTCTAATGTTTCTCTGTCTACGCCAAAGATTACTTTTGGGCCATTAATAGCCACAGATTTTATCTTCTCTTCATTGATAAACAAACTAATTTGTTCTGCTGTGTCTGCTAATAGCTGTGTCTAGGAACTATTAGCAGCTCTTAGGTGCTATTTTCTCCTCTACCTTCTTAAAAAAAAAATGAATGTGGCCAGTAATATTTTAATACTGTTAAAAGGAGCATACCATTTATTTCCATTTATATTTATAACCTTGCATATGATCTTCCCAAGGTGGGTGGGAATGGTTTTGGGAGCTTCACTCTAGAGATCATGAAATTTTTCTTGGGTACCTGTACTTGTGTAGAGATTTGAGGCTGCAGAGACCAGAGGGTCTTGAGTAAGGTGCACTGAAACCAAATGAGCTGGGCTAGCCAAAGGTCAGCATTTCCCTGCTGAGAGGCATGGTACTCAGGAGGGGTGGCCAGAAGGTTTGGGTTGCAAGAGGCCATTCTCAGAGCCACAGCAGACCTGGGAAATTCCCTTGTCCTCTAATGAAAGCTGCTGGCTCTTCAGAGTTGCTCCCTGGAGTGTCTTCTACCGTTGAGCTGCTCCTCCAGAGGTGTGACTTGTACTCTCAACCCTTCCTGCTGCTAGCAGCTAATCCAAAGGTGACAGAAGCTGATGGGTTAGACTTGGTTGGTTACACTGGGCTTTGGGTTACACCCTTGTTTTTTTGGAACCAAACCTTTGCGCTCTAAGCACCAAGATAATATCCCTGGTCTGGAAGTGCCTGGAAAATTGTGAAATCCACAGTCTGACAGGATCATCTCCCTTGGGCTTGGTGGCCAGTGGCATGCTGGGGATGGCTTACCAGCCCTGCATCCAGGTGGCTGACCAGCTTAGGCTGTAGGAGCTGCTGAGATTACTTCTATCCCAGTGAGCAGCTCCCTTCTCTGCTTTCACAATGCCGCTTCTGAAGCAAGGGCATCTCTCATTGTGTGGCTCCAGATAAGCCACAGAGCCTCACCCTTTGCTCTAGCAGCCCCCACCAAGCCCACTGTGGCTGCCCCACCTGCCACGTATCTCTGCAGGCATCACAGGATTCGGCTGCAAAGAGTCCCATGGTCAAGCATCCCCTTTTGTGCCAGGTTCACCACCTCATCCTTTGGCTCTCACCTCTACTGATGTCGAGGTAGCCACATGCTGCTGCTCCTCTGGTGCTTGGACATGCAAAGGAGAGCACAGCTTCTAGAAACCATATGGAGACCAGGAGCACCAACGATGCTTCCCTGCTCCGTGCCTTGCTGCCAGTCCCCATTCCCCCATGTTAAGCAAAAAGCTTCACCTCTGTACCTCAAACATCTTGAATGTGTTGACCCAACTACACATCCCCAGCTACCAGTGGCCATGCTGGGGCACCTCCCAGGGGTTGACCACACCCAAAAGCTGTTCTTGGAGGTGCAGACCCCTCCAGGTGCCTTGGGGATATGTCTTGGCAGGCTGCTGGCACAACACAGAGATGCATGGGCAGGAGACACCTCCTCTGGGGCTGTTTGGCTCACAAGCCCCCAAACTGACCCTCCAGGGAAAGGAGGCAGGAGGTCACCACCATGTTGCTCTCTGTTCTTTTGAGGCAACACATACCCAGGGACAGACAGAGCATCCCTGGCCCCAGCTGCTGTGGGAGCTGCAGTGGGGATGTGGGTGGTGGTTTGGGGTTCCCAGCTGCTCTCCGAGAAGACACTCACCTCCAGACCTGACCTTTGCTGTCAGGAAAACTTGCACAAACTTGTAATTGGTAACTACCCCTGTAGAGGGCTTGTTATTTTTTTCAGGACAGTGTTCGAGAATGCTAGACATCTACTGTAGTAAAGATATTATTGTGCTGGTAATGGACTATAAAACTTGATTAGATGGCACCAGGGATTGCCTAAACCTCATTCCCAATTGACGCAACTGCTTGGGGTTGGGGGTTGTGAGCAAGGGAGGTGGCATCAAGTCACGTCCAGAGGTGGTTTAGCATGAAGGGCAGGAACCCAGAGCAGCCCATTCCCACCCAGCCATTCCCACCCTTCTGCCAGGTAAAGCCCAACATCGATCCTCAGATCTGGGGTGTCACAGGAGGCACATGGTGCCAAAACAGTGGATAAGCTTTTGGCCCGTACCTGCCAAATCACTTAAAAATCCTGGGGAAACCCAACCTGTAAGGAGTGAGCTGAGATTTTTCTGTAGAAAAAGTTTTTCCATCGCAAAATGTGCTCCGCTGTTGGCCCCCTCTCTCAGGTCCCTGCTGACATGGGAGTTTTCCCTCTGACATAAAACTTTCCACAGTTTATATCCATTTTACATCCGGTTATATCACTGCCACAATTTTTCATATTCCAAAGGGCCATTTATGGTAAGAAAATACTTTTTCCAATAAATAATCAAAGTAATCATATTTTGGAAGGGGAAAAAAAAAATCATAGTAGGAAACTTTTGCAAAAAAATAAAAATAAAAAATTGGCCCGTGCTGAACTTTGAGCCAGTGTGAGATCTTTTTTCCTTCCAATAAATCTTCTGGCTTATTTCTGCACCCGAACCACTACGAGCCAAGAGGGATTCCTGAACACTCGGGTACAGTCAGCCCTTCCCCTGCTGGGGCATGCAGCAGAAATACCATGAGCTTTGAGAAGCTACCTCCAGGTTTGGTTAGCCAAGAGTAAGATAAGCAACAGACTAATTACAGGGCATTTCCAACACAAAATAAAATTACTTTTTTTTTTTTTTTGCTACATCGGTGGGGTAGCCTGGGGAAGGGGAAAGCCCAGCAGGGAAGCTTACCCAGAAGGGAGAAGATAGTGGATAGAGGAACCTCCTTACAAAGTCCCACTGTCAATAAAACACTAGTTCAGGTGAGCTCAGGTAACATTCAAAAGTGCAAGAATGAAACCCCTAAATCTCCATGTGTGACTAACAGGGGGAACATCTCTCTCTAAAGCCTTTCCAAGGAGACCACTGGCCTGAGGTCCATTGGACCTCACATGGTATGGTGACTGTAGCAGTTAAAAACTGCAAAGGGGATCTGTAGGGTAACTCTGCAAGTTGTCGCTTGGGGTGAGGTGTCAGGTGGGATCTCCTTGCTCTGGAGAAAGCGTGAGCCAGGCTTCTCCTGGCTTTGACAACCTACTTCAAGTGGGGTAAAATGCCAGGTTTTATCCTGTGTGGCTGCTAATTCCCCATCTTCTCCTGGTAGAAAGAAGGTCTGAGTAAGTGAATTCCCTGTACTTCTATCTTGCTGAAACATGAGACTCTCTTCATGGATATATCACTAGGTCATTCAAGTACATCCAATATCTTTTTTGAGGAGAAGGGAGCCAGAGATAGTGTTTCACGCTGTGCAAATGCTGCTAACTGCAGTTGAGCACCACAATGTGGATTTATTAGCAGGAGGCTGAAAGACCTACATGGCAGGGGCTGTAACTGATAACCTTGTCTTGCATTCGTTTGAGTCCCCTCCCTGTATGCTCATCAGAGATTGAGCACTTCTCAGGAGCCTTTTTGCAATCACAGTCATTTAGCAAACATATGATACTTCACACTTAAAGCCACAACAGGGCATATAGGGCTTCCTACCTCCCAGATACTGATGGATGGAATTGCTTTGGCTACAAGGGTCTGGTTTGACTCTTGAGGCATTCTGCTGGTTTCAGTGAACTAACCTCCTTCTGATTTATGCTCTGTATGGTCAAGCAGGCTTATTCTAAGTTAAGCAGCAGAGTTCAAACAGATGAAAACGTCTCCTTTTCAGTGGTGCTGGGCATTTTCTGTCTCCTAATTTAGAGCAACGTGGTCTAAAGATCACAAAATCACACAGAATCACAGAATGTTAGGGATTGGAAGGGACCTAGAAGATCATCTAGTCCAACCCCCCTGCCAGAGCAGGGTC
>JANHGL010001952.1:47263-64133 GCA_024611195.1 Ceyx melanurus
GCCTCTCCTCATAAGGGAGATGCTCCACTCCCTTAATCATCTTGGTGGCCCTGCACTGGACTCTCTCCAGTAAATCTGTTTTCCTGAACTGGGGTGCCCAAAACTGAACACAGTATTCCAGGTGGGGTCTCACCGATGCAGAGTAGAGGGGGAGGAGAACCTCCCTTGACCTGCTGGCCACACTCCTCCTAATGATCCCAGATCACCTCACCCCCAGCATTTTGAAAGGGACTTTTCAAGAAGGGCTGAGGAGTACACAGGGAAATTATTCTTTAAGCAGGAAAAGGTAAGAGTGTGCTATTGGTGGCAGAAAAAACGAGCACAGAGGTATCCAAAATGTTGTGAAAGAGTGAACAAGCTGGATCTGTTGCCAAATCACACTCCTAAAAGCCAGCGGACCACCCCTGGCACATCACCTCCTATTAAAAATGAACTTTACCAGCCAGAATGGAGATCACCAGCTATCTGATGGTTTTCACTGGGGTTTACTGGAAATGTTTCTTGGTGTCAAAGAGACAGTTCTGGGCAGAGCCCCAGAAAGAACACCTGAGGTGCTCAGAGCTCTCACCTGCAAACAACATAGCCTGAGTCTCTGCTCTGCTTGATCCTAACCAGGAATTTGAAGGGGCAGATGAAGGTGGAAGGAGGGGACCTGCCTTTCAGCAGACTAAGGGGGAAATACTTATTTTTGATCATACACAATTTCAAATGTTCTCTAACTCAAGCTTAATGCTGAGCTAAAATGACCACCCAAGGTCTCCTGCAAAATGCAGCTGCTGGTCCTCACTCAGCCCAAGGTGTGGCCACGTGTCTCTCGCCGTGTGCAGCGTGGCCAGCAAGTGGGGCTGTAGATCAGCCTCAGTCCAGTAATGTGTTTTCCTTCCTTGAACACCTGACGCTAGCATGGTCTCACTGACAACTTGGTCCTGTTGCTGAATACTTTCTGAGGTGGCATTAATCAAACAGATTAAAGTGTTTACCTTTAATTTTACATTTTAGAAACATCTGTTGAGCCACCTCAGTGCTAGCAGTACCTATTGACAGCATTAGTGTAATTAGTAGTCATCGAAGCTGTAATAGCACCATTATCTCCTGCTAAAAGGGTCACTGATGGCTCAGGACAAAGCTTCGGGGCAGCAAAAACAGGTCAGATGAAATGAGATGGAAACTGCAAAGTGTTGCTTCTATCTTCCCTTATGTAAAGACTTGTGGATGCTATATAGAGAGAAATTAATGTGCACAAGCAGCAAAAATTTTGGCTAGAGTGTCATCAAAGAGGTGGAGCTTGCACTAGTTCTTTTGTCACTTGGGCTTATAAATATAGGAAAGAGAACGGAAATACTACTACCAACCAAAGAGTTTTCATCTCTCAGAGAAAACTTCTCTCCAGCTTGCTGTCACTTCCTTGGGTAAGTCTGATTTATATCCTTTTAGCTTCTACCTGTTTTGCAGAGTTGTTTTCTTAAGTTGATGTAGCTGGTGGTGATAAGTGCTGGCTCACTGGGCCAAGAAAATGAGGTCTCCTCAGATCTTTGAGCACATTGTCTGGGTTTGGGCCACCATAATAAATAACAGCCCCTTCTGACTTAATAGAGACGGTTTTTCCTCTGAAGTTGTCCGCTGTGTGTTGGCTGTCCTGGGAGCATATCCTACAGGGCTTGGTGGGTTGGTTCTGTCAGTCTAGTTTGGCCTTTTGCTGGGAGACCAGGACTGATGTGAGCATGTGGATGGGAACTGGACTTCTGGTTATAAACATTAGTCATTTACTGTGACTTGTAAAGCCTCATGCAGAAAGGTCTTCTTTCATTTCAAGCTAAGGACATCTTTAGAATGTCCATCTGCTACATCTTCCAAAGTTGCTGAAGGACTTAAGAGGTTTGATGACAACCTGTTTCTCCCTCCTAGATCTCCCTGTGTCTCCTCTGCCTCTAGGCCTCACCCTGCTCACCATGGCTCTCTGGATCCAATCACTGCCTCTCCTGGCCCTTCTCGCCCTTTCCAGCCCTGGGACCAGCCATGCAGCTGCCAACCAGCATCTCTGCGGCTCCCACTTGGTGGAGGCTCTCTACCTGGTGTGTGGAGAGAGAGGTTTCTTCTATTACCCCAAAGCCCGGCGGGACATTGAGCAGCCACTCGGTGAGTCAGGCTGATCTTGAGCACAGTCGTGTGTGATGCAAAGGGTAACAACCAGGAATGTCCTTGGTGGGGAATGCCAGGAATACCTTTAACATACCAACAGCATCACGTTGCCAGTGAAAAGCTCTACAGGTTAAAAAGGCAGATGGGAGGGCAGGGAGGGAAGTAGGATTTATGAGGCAAAAGGAATTGGGCTTGAAAACTCCAACTTGGCTATTTCTTATTACACCAGCCTGGGAGTGTTCAAAGAGAATAAAGGTGGAAGTTAACCCAGGAAACCTCCTTCTGCCCCAAGACAGCAGCATTTCCCTTCAAGAGGCTTGCAGACCCCACAGCTTTAGATCAACTTCTATTTCATGATGGTGAACTGCTGGTGGAGCTGCTTTGGTTCCCCTTCTTAGGACTTCTGGTCCACTGAGGATAGCAAGAGCCAGGAGACAGGAGGAGATGACAGCCCTGCCTGCACAACCCTGTGGTGCTGGCTCACTCACTGTCCCTGGCCTAGCTCTTTGTGTCTGTGTAGCAATGCAGGTGGGATGAGGCAGTCCAGAGAGCTGCCCTTCCATGTGACATTTGTATCTAGATGGGGCCAGGACCTGTAATGCTCCAGCTGTAATGCAAGGATGATGTGTCTCCTGGAGATGGGTACCTACAGCTCCTCTCAGCTTTGGCTCCTCTATGAACCCAGCAAACGAACTCTCACTTCGGTCCTCCAAGCTACTAATGGAGACTGTAAATAGATACTAAAGTATCTGAGCACTTACTATCTCTTTTTCCAGGACTTTTGCCTGAGCCACCATCTCTTTGTCACACAAGCTGGTTGTGTTTACAGTCTGCTCACAGCTGGCTTGAAGGATGAAGACCAGTAAATCACAAAACATTGACTAGCTATTTCCTCTTCTACTTAATGCTGGGCTAAATCTTTCCTAAATTTTCCTTCTGGCACATGAGCATAACAATTTCTTGTTACTCTTGTGCCTCGTTCATTGCATCACACTTTGGGGACTTGGGGATTTTGCATCTTGTGCTGTACTTTCATATTGCCCTAGAAACGACATCTCGTTCTCACTTTCCAGGCATTTTTTTGTTGTTGTTGGGGGCTTATTTCTTCTTACAGGAAAAAAAATCACTGGTTTATTTGACATCTTCTGCATTTTCACTGGGCTACTAAAACCTGAACACTTATGTCTGCAAGTTTTCTAGCTCCCACCAGCAAAAGAGACATTCTGTGGAGTTTTGCCTATGTCCAAATACCCCAATTCATCATTCCTTCTAAAAACTTGTCCCCAGCTGTGAACATGGACACACACAAGCCCTTTTGCCATCAGCTCGAGTCTACAGCCAGGCAGCCAATAGAAGCCAGCTGTTCAGGACCAGCTGGGAAATGCATCCAGCCCTGGGACTGGACGGTCCTTTCAATCCCATGGACATCCCAGTTGTTTGTCCAGGTTCCCAGAAGAGTGGGTAACTGCCTGAGGGGGGCTGCAGTCTCAAGCAGCTCATCTCTCTGGAACAGACCAGCCCATCTTACCATCTTACTTACAAGTGGCTCACCCCAGGGAGGGTGCAGGGTTTCTCTTCCTCTCCACGCACCTTCCTCAATAGAATTATAGAGTGGTTTGGCTTGGATGGGACCTTAAAGATCATCTAGCTCCAACCCACCTGCCTTCCAACCCAACTAGACCATGTTGCTCAAATTTTTATCCAACTTGACCTTGGACACTTGGAGGGATGGGACAACCACAACTTCTCTGGTCAACTTGTTCTGATGGTGAGACAACAAAGCCCCTGTATCCCTTTGTCCCTCACACTGCTGGTATCCACTCAGCTTGGCTCCTTCTGAGCACCACATGATTGTTCTGAGAGAGGAAGCACAGAGCCTGAAGGTGCTACAACTGATGCTGTGTGATATCCCATGGCTTTTCTTTTTCTTCCCTGGCAGTGAGCGGTCCCTTGCATGGGGAGGTAGGAGATCTGCCCTTCCAGCAGGAAGAGTTTGAGAAAGTGAAGCGAGGGATCGTTGAGCAATGCTGCCACAACACGTGCTCCCTCTACCAACTGGAAAACTACTGCAACTAGCATGGAGGCGAGTGGCGGGCAGCCCACAGCCATGGGCACACACATACACTCCCTCTCCTTCCAAGCTAATGAATAAATGTCATGGATCTCTTCGAAGGGCTGTGGTGGCTCGTGCATCCACGACCTGGGGAAGGGGCACTAGTGTTTACTTTAGGGTCTTGTCATCTGTGCTCGAGTAAGACAATTTTTTAAAGGGCCCAGAGCCACCCATCATTTCACATTACCCTTCTGCCATACAAATCAGCTCCCAGAGAGGGAGGGAGGAAAGAAGGCAAGAAGGAGGGAGGAGAGTTACGGAGCACTGGAGTGGGTGTGCAGAGCAACTGGTGTCCCCAGTCCATGGGGGACGAGGAGAGAGCAGAGAGGTTTCAAGGAGATTTCTCTTTCCAGGGAGACATTACGGGGGAGTATCAGTGGCATAGTCAGGCTGGTCAACTTCCTGCAGTTCATAGCCCAAATATAGCCAGACAGCTGGGAGACTGAACTTCCTTGGCTGCATAATGGAAACGGTTCAGATTAAGCAAAGAATTAAGTCACCTATTAATTGTTACCAAAAAAAAAAGTGGATGGGCACCATGACCAATTTAGAAAGCATGTCCAGTTCCCCCTTCTGCTTGTAGGAGGTCCAGGCAGAGTACCTGCTGTGGGACATGCTTGTCACTCTCAAGTACTTGACAAGTCACGTGCAGAAAGCAGATTTCATCCAAAAGGAGTTTTGAGTTGGCCAAAGGCTGGTCATTTTAGGGCAGCATCTCTGCTCCTGTTGCTGCAAACCTCGTTCAAATATCTGGACCCAAATATTGCCACTTTCTGGGAGGAAAAGCTGCTGTGGCAATGCCAGCTGTCCAGGGTGAAAGGGAGTGTGGGGAAGGGTCATGTCCCCTCTGCCAAGAGACTCCTATACAAATGTAGTGGAAGCTGTGCAAGCAAGCAGAGGGGCTCTGCTGAGACAAGACTGAGACTTTCTAGTGCATATCTGAGCTTTCCATCTGCACCTACCTGACAAAACTGTACATGTCTGCTGATGAGAAAGGTTGGAAGTGTGCATTCTAGAAAGGAAAGAGATGGTGTAGGGGGAGCCTTGAGTACCTGACTGCCAGACAGGTACTGGTACTTCTAAAGTGCTTCATAGTGGTGATGGAAACAGCTGAAAGAGGAAGGCTATAGTGGAGATACCACCTGTCAAGCCAAGGACAGGCACAGACTGGAGTGATCTAGAGCCCTCATTCATAATGTAAGAGTTGCATCTTGCATGACAGAATTAACCCATATGTGTTCAGTACCAGAGGGACTGGCAGCCACTTGCAGAAAGGTCAGTCTCCTGCAACCAAGCATGATGGTTCCTGCATCCACCCCAGAGCTGTTTATCTGCTGGCACTCCTGCCCTGGCAGCAATGCTGGGGCAAGGACAGCTCTTCAGAGATACCCAGCTCATTTCCTGCTCTCTGCCATTATTTGGTTTGCTGGTTTGTTTGTCTGTTTTATCTGAATGCTCCCAATTAGGACTGGTTGGGAAATTGCAAATGCCACAATTTTTGCTGGAAAATGTTGATTCATCAAAATTGGCACTTCCTGCAGGACTGGACTGATTCTGGCAAGGCAGAATTCAAAGGGATGAAGGGCTACAGGAGGTTCAGGTGCCTGCTCTGCAAACAGCAGGGCAGGGATTTCATCCTCTGTGCCCAACTGCCCAAGGCCACGCTCTAACCAGCAGGGTCTGGGATATCCCAGGGTGGACTCATCTCCTGCTACTGAAAAATTCCAAGAGCTTTCAGTGTGGGAATTGTTTTGAAATCTTAAGATGGGGCAGAACCATTGTCCTGGGTTGGGTTTGGATTGCTTATACCCAGCAGCTGCTGGGCCAATCAGCTGGGATGGGCTGCATCTGAGAGGGGCCAAAGCCAGAACAAACAACTGAGCCAGCCAATGGGGTGTGTGATACCACCCTGAGCCATCCCCTATATAAGGGCAGGGCTGGGCCATCCTGGAGACACCTGTTTTCAAAGTACTTCAGCTGGGCTACTGTGGGAGATGTTGGTCTCTTGGACACAGGTAGAACCTCTCTAGTTTCTATTGCTTTGTCTGTCATTTCTTCAGTACTATCATTAGTGCTGTTGTTTTCTTCTCTCTTTGTGGTGTTGTATTACGCTGTCCTTATCTCAACCCCTGGGTTCTCACCTTTTTTTCTTCCTCCTGATTCTTTTTCTTATCCTGGGTGGGGGGGAAGCAATGGGTGAGTGGCTGAGTAGTGTTTATCTGCCAGCAGAGGTTAAACCATGACAACTACACTTTCCTATCCAGCTCAAGGTGCAGATCAATATTTTCTCTTGATGTTTGGATGGTAGGTGAGATGAGAGTATGGAAATACTGGGGACCTAGCTTCTGCTTACCTAGGGCTGGAACAGAAAAGAGAAAGGTGAGGAGCAAAAAGGGGCTATAATGGATATTTCCCATTATTCCCCTGCCTTTGTGCCTCCTGGGGAAAGGAGTTGGTAGGTCTCTTGATGGAGAAGGGAAGGGAAGAGGAGGGAGGGGTTGCCACCTATGATCAGGGAGGGATAGATTACCCTGTGTCTCCTGTGAGGACCTAGGCAGTCTGAGCTCTCTGTAGAGCACATGCAACTGCACTTGCTCCCTTCTCCCCAGAGCAAGAGCTATCTTGGAGGTGCACAGCATATGGTGAGGTACATCCCTCTCTGAGAGGTGCAGGAGAAAATACTACATCAATTTAAAAGCTGTGAAAAACCTTAAGAAAAAAATCCTTATGAATGTACTTAACTTTTCCAAGAGTGAAAATAACATAAAGGCCAAGTTCTTTGCTCTTTTGTCTAGAAGCTACAGCAAAGTGAAGATCCAAGGATAATAGAAGTACTTTCTCTGACCCCCCACCACTTTTTTTTTTTGTGGGACTTCAGGAAGGAAGCTGGAAGGCAGCCCTATGTAAGAGCACATGGCTCCTTGGCTTGCAATTGTGATGCTGCTGACCTAGGGCCCCTGTGCTGGGACACAGTCCCCAACCCCACCCAAACCTGAGGATGGGCAACACCTCAAAATGTCCTTAACCATGGCCCAGGATGGGATTTCTTTACCAAATCTCTCTCAGACCTTTGTGCCCTTGCCCAGGCTGTTCCCTGCTCTTGGAGGTACTTTGGAATTGCTACATCTTAAGAATTCCTGCAGGAGAAATGACTCAAGGACAGGGAATGTTGCATCCACTGACTTCCCTCCCTGTTCCTCCTGCCGGGCTTTTCAGTGTGATCGTTGGTAACAAATGCATCCAGCCCCCTTGATTCTGACTCAGCAGTTGCTTTGAAGTAATTTTTGTGGTAGCACTGGGGCATCATGCCCAGCTAAAATATCTTGGCTGTGCTATTCTTGCAGCAAACTTCCAAACTTCATGCTAGTGGTGGAGGGCAATTTGAAGAGAATGCAAATAAAGGCTTCGGTTCATTCATGCTGCTTGAATAGAGAATTGAAAGCTGAGCCACTGAGGGGATTGCAAGACAAATTCTTTGGGCTGCTGAGTTGTTAACACTAGGGAAAAAGGACCAAAGTTGCTCATTTCCTGTGTGTTAACCCTTATCCAAAAGGGATCCCCTCTTTGCTTATGGGGAGAGGGGAGTGAGGTGCCTAGGAAGGAGAAGGGGGGTGGGGAGCTGCTGTGGGGCACCAACAACTGGGGTCCTGGGTGGCTGGGTGACAGACTGAATGTCCTCCAAGTAGCTGGATGGGCTGCATGGCTCCAGTTTATCTGGAGAGGAAGAGAAGGCTGCCACTTTCCTGGAGCTAATCTGACTCTGATTATTTCCTTTTCCGGGAAGTCACAGATAGAGGAGTGGTGTCTATTACCCTGGGAACTCAGATTCACTTTATATAAGAAATAGCCAGACTATACCCTAGGATTTATTTTTTTTTTTCACCATCTTGTCAGCTTTTTAGGTGATTTTAAACCTGCTTACAGCCTCTTTATCTGCAGCCTGATTCTTTAATGACAGACTTGCAGTGATGACTTGAGTTGGAAAGCATGTGGTGAGCAGATTTGGTGGTAACACCCAAAATTCCCTCTGATTTAGATTGACCTCACCGAAGACACTTATTTTGAACAACAACAACAAAAAAGCCCTTTTTAAACTGGGCAGGAAGAAAACTTTAGATCAGTCTATAAATTGATGTGGAAAGGCATTGCCAGTCTTTGGGTGAATTATTCCTGTGTATCATGGGGAGGAAGGAGGCTGGTAGTGTTTTGTTTTCGTTGGGTTTTTTTTCCAAGCTCAATGCCAGGCTGGGTCTTACAGTCCCATGGGGCAGAGCAGGCAGGAGCAGACCTGGGACAATAATGGGAACAAAGCAAGTTTGTAGGAGCACATAAGGAAAGGATCTGAGCCTCAATCATTTTCCTCTATTCCCAGCCAGCTTCAGGAGCAGCAGAAGGAGGTGGACAAACCACTTGGGCTCCTCCAGCCTCTTTTCTGTTGCTGAAAGAGCTGGCTGAAATAAGAGTTGGTTTTTTTTTTCCTGCCTGGTAAATGCCAGGATTTCCAGGATGCGTGTGGTTGCTCACACTGTAAATCCACACAAAGTGTTTTCAGGTTTTAGAAGAAAATGGGTAACAGAAATAAACTTTACTCTTGATTTCTGGGCTGTTGTCATTTGGGCTTTGTAATGTTGGGTTTTTGGGGTGGAGATATTTTACAGAGCTGCCAGCTTCCGAAATGTAACTTTTTGTCAGAAAATGACATGGCTTCCTCTTTTCTAATCGGAAAATGGAAAATCAAATATAAATGACATCACCTACCCTTCACTATTAATCATTCCGTGGAAGTCTCAGGGGAAATTTCTACCTTTTTCTCTGCTTATCAGAAGCCTCCTCCAGTTTAGAAGCTGGGACCCCAGCAGGGTCCTGGCTCTGCAGATGTGCTTGCTGGCAGATCTTGCCCACCTGACTTTCCAGCTTTTCCTACCTGGTATGGTAATGGATGTGAAGATCTTTAAAAGTTATCCCCAGTAATGCTATCTTGGTCCTTGGGCTTCCGCTGTTTCCAGGGGTGAGACAAATCCCAGTGAAACAGCTTGTACCTGACCCACACTGAGAAGTGAAAGCACACCCAGGGTGCAAATGGCAGTGTGCTACTCTCCTGCCCCTGCAATTGCTTTTTCAGTCACTTCTAAAATGCCTGCAACCTAAAACTGCCCATGTGTTTCCACCTTGTTCTGAAATAATTTCAGCCCCAAATAAGGAAAGAGAAAATGACCCACCAAATTCCAGTGGAATGGAGGCAGGTAATTAATTTTTTAATTTTTTTTTAGTCCTAGTTCCAGAGTAGGTGTTACAAGGCAGGTGTCCCTGTGCACCTATGTGACCTCTGTCTGACTGAAGAGTGGGTGCTTTGTAGTGGTGGGTAGGGGATGGGGTCCCTCTGGCTCATGCAGCTGGGATGGGTGAGGGGTGCCTGGCTTATGGAAGTGTGAGATACACCAAAGGCTAAAGCTCCTTTTGGAAAGTGCTTTTCCAGCAGCTCCTTTGCTCCTGCATGATTGCTGACCTCATCCTGGGGACACTGAGTAGCAATGAGCACATGATGTCATGCCTGATTTTCCTTTATAGTTTTGAGTACAGTGCCTAAATGTCATTCTTGAGATGCTTGTCCTTAATCTTTGAGCTGTTGCTTTGACTGCTCTGTTTTGCTGTGCATCCCATTTAAGAGCATAGGTCTGGGAGTAACTTTCAAGCTGTTTGCCTTGGCCCTTGCTAGCCTCACGTCTCTGTGCTGCCTTTATCTCCAAAAAGGCTTTCTCCATCCCGATTTCTTCATGTAGCCTGTGCTGCACACAGCTAGTTTCTGGAACCTTTCCTGAGGAATTCATCCACTCCTGTTGGGCTTCACAGTCCTCACAACCTGGAAAAGACCCTAAGGTTTCACATATCTCTTCAGAGCAAAGCAATTACATGTGGCTCTGTCACTGAAACAGGGCACTGCAAAAACGCTGGGAATCTGTTAGAGCCGCATTCCTGCGACGGTTTTCTCCTGCAGTCCCGGTTGCTGCCAAGGGACGGAGTGCAGGGCAGACCAGAGCCTTGTCTAGGGCAGGGTGGTATGGGCACCAGGGGCATTCAGAATGGGGTGGGGGGAGAAGGTTAATAAATACAGACCCTGCAAGGTTCTGGAGAAAAACCAGGGATGTGGGGTTGGTGTGCAACTTTTCATTAGGACCATGGGGCAAATGTGGCTGGGGTGGCCACAGAGAATGACTGCAGTAATGTGAGCAAAGTGCCTGCCAGCCCAGGGGTGCCTCCCAGTGGTGGTGCCCAGGCCTAGCTGGCATGGTCACTGAGCTGGAGGGAAGACCAATTGAGTTGCTGCTGCTCATGCTGTGGTCTTTGTTTAAAGGTGATATTTCTCCAAGAAAGATTTTGTTTGCCTTTCTAAACTTCCAGGTACTGGGACCACCAGTCTGGTAGTCACAGCCTAGGGCACCTTCACTGTTGGTTTGCTTGCCACCTGGCAGAATACCTCTCTGCTGTATGCACTGGGGAAATTTGTACTTATGGGGTGGTTTGGGTCAGATGGGTGTGTGTTTTGGAATCAGAAATCCCCTTTTGAGCAGATCTGGGTTTAAGTCTTCAATAACCTCCTGGCCCAAAGAGCCTGTGCTGTGCAGCAAATGCTGAACTCTTCTTCCTTGCCCTGGCATTGAATGACTGCTAGAGCAGGGGTCTATATTCTGACCGAATAGGGATGCTTCAAACAAAGCTGGGACGTCTCCTTGCCCAGCATCTCCACTGGGCTGGTGCTCAAATCCTTCCCCCCTGCCTGGTTCACAAGGCATTTCATGGCATCACGGTCCTCCTCCTTGGCTATGACCCAGCTTTGACCAGCTATTCTGCTGTCAGATAGCTGTTACCCCAGACAGCATCTCTGCCCGGCAGGGATGAGGCCCTAACGAGGGGTTATGAGCTGATGATGAATCCAGCAGAGGGAGCACGCAGAGCTTCAGCCTCGGGACCGCTTAGGCAGTGCAGGGAAAATGTATTAAACTTAAAATATATTAAACCATAAGGGTATGAAACAGAGATTTACCTTGGCTCGGCCACCAGCCTGGTGATGCTCAGCTGTGACAGCATGGGGAATGGATCTTCCATGAACCACTCTGGAGACCTCAGGTACCAGGTGAGCCAGAGATGGGGATCCCCGGGGAGGGACAAGCTCAAGCCTCTTAGACTTGAGTCATTTTGCAGTACCTGCTCCAAGCTGTTAGGTGAAATTTCCCCATTAATTCAGTTCTGGTTTTGGGTTCTTGCAATTGTTTTCCAACTGAAGTCGCTGCTGTAGTTCAATTGGGAAGGAATCTCTCATATAGCATTTTATTTCCAAAGCAATTTGTACCTCCATCCCAACACCAGCTCTGTCCTTGTGCCTTAACCTCAGTGCCAGAGCTGAGCTGGGAAGGTACTCAGTGGACTGGGAGCTGTGGGAAGCTTGGGCTTGACTCTGCCTACCAGCCAAGCATTTTAGGCAGAGCTTCTTTTGAATTTAGGCCAAATAGAGCAATGTGCAGCTAATTTGTATTACTTTAGTGAGTTAAATACTTAACATCTGGCAGTATCGGTAACAGCCTCTTGTCTTAGGGAAGGGTTCTAAATTATTCTCCATAAAATACCTCAGTGGTGAGGGGACCTCTCTACTCACATACAATAATAGAAATGTAATTAGTTACCCAAATGCATATTTGCAAAGATGTGTGCCCGGTCCTCTCCTCACTGTGTGGATCCCTCAGGTTTTCAAATGAAAGCTCTTCAACCACCAATGGGCAATTTTGCAACTTGGCTCTGAGCAGATCAGTAACTAGAGAGTCATGTAACTAAGTCAGGTGTCTCTGGGATTGAGTTAGGACAAGCTCGAGAGGGGATCCTGAAGTGGATGAGATAAATGTCATTAAATCACTTGCGGAGTAGGGAAAGCAGAGCCCTGAGTGTTAGGAAGATGATGGGTATGATGAGAACAACCACGGGATGATTAACACCCCTTGTGAAGCCTATTGCAGGACCGATAAAAGACAATGGGCCACATTTTCACGGCTAAATACATCAGAGATGAAAAGGAGCTAAGGCAAAAAGCAGAAAGAGCAGCAGGAACGACCTGACCTCCTAGAAACCTGTTTTTCTACTGGAGAGCAAAGAAGCTCGCTATACTTATGTGAAAAAAAAAAAAAAGGTTTAGAGAGACTTGATTGAAACTGAGACAGTGGAAATGAGAAGAGTCCCCTGTGATACATGGCAGCAAACACCTTATGAGAGTTCATGTCTGGAACGGGAAAAGTTAAGACCATGGGACTGGAGGAGTGTTTGGGGGGACTCAGTGGGACAGTTCAGCTTCCAACACAAAAGATTTGTATCTCTTGAATCAATGAAGATAAAGCTTGTTCGGTGGAACCTAGTTGCTCACCCCAGTGTTAGGTATTTGCCCTGGGAGCAGCTGGGCACAATTGGCTGGCTATGGAATGTAGAAAATACTCTCCTCTCCACTCAAAACCTGTGTTTGAAGTGTCCCATGTGCCCGATGCTCTTTCTGATGCATCAGACCCATTGTCCCTCTTTCTGCTTCATCCCCTGAGAAGGTGGCAGTGAGTATTTACACCCTAAAAAGAGAGGGTGTGAATGCTGCTGGGCAGTGATGCTATTGCTGTGAAGGACTTCTGTGCAGGGCAAAGCAATACACGAATGAGGCCAGAGCCACAGGCAGGGAGAATCTCTGCTGGAAGACAACCTAGTTTTGCAGCCCATGCTCCTCAGAGCTGAGACATGGTGGTGAACCCTGCCACCAGCCTAGGCAGCCTGCTGATGTTACCACTCCCCTCTCAAAGCCAGGATCAAATTAGGAGAATAAATCCCCAGAAAGGAAAAGTTCCTTCCTCCCTGATCTTTCTCTCTAATTAATCTCCCCCCTGGGTCAAGAGGAATCTCATGCAGCTCAGCAGCAGAAGGCATTCTCTGCCTCAATTACTATGTCATGTGCTGTTAGCTGTCCTAGCTTTTGGGTGGTGATGCCTTGAATCAAACCAGCCTGGTGTTTCTAGTCTGTAGTGACTCAAAATGAAGTCTGAGAGAGACAGCATTTGCTTGTGATTCAGGTGACTCCTTTAAAACCTGAGCCTATCTCACTCCAAAGCAGCAAGCACAACCAAGATGCCAGAGAACATTTTTTAGAAATGAGCAACCCCCTACAGTCAGTTTTCATCTATAATATTCTCCACATGTGCTCATACAAATTCCCTTTTGACAACACCCCATACCCAGCACAGAAGCAGGAGAAGGTTTCATCTACCAGGGAGGTGTGGGAGCTCTGGGGCAATGCCATTTTCCTTGGCTTACCACACTGTGCCTCTGTAGCAAAACCTGTGCTGCAAACCATTTTATCTGGCTATCTCTGGTGACCAAAGTGCATTTCAGCTTTGGGGCAGCCCAGCACAGACATGGGCACTTACTTGAGTACAGTGAGGTTCAACACACCAGTGAAGGTCCTGCAGGAAACCCCTCAGCAGGCTGAGGGTGCCCCACTTTCATCACAGAGCTGTCCCTTCCTGCTCCATTTGGGATCCCAGCTTGCCCACTTTGCTTTTTTTCTCCCCAACAGTCACAAACCATAGCAGGGAGGCTGCAGAGCCCAGGAACAGCTCCTGGGAGGAAGCCCCAGGACAGGCTGTGTTCCCAAAGCCTTTGTGGTGGCAAAGCCAGAGAAAAGGCAGGTGACGGAGTCGCTGTTCAGGTAAACGTGTGGCAGTGGTGCCTTCCCAGCCAGGCACCGAATGCTACAGACAGCTGGAGCATGGCCAGGTTAAACTGAGCTAAGTGCTCACACCCCATGGCCCATTGTGTCTGGTCTAAGTGTCTCGCAGCCTCGTGGCCATATCTTCCACCTCTCACCCCACAGCTGTGGGAGCCCAAGTGCCTGGGGCAGCTGGGTTTGGGATGCAGGGATGCTGTTGCCTGCAAAGGAGCTTCATCCTCCCTCTGGGCTTAAGAGCTCACAATGCTCTTGCCTCTAGCAGACAGCATATTGAAATCATCACAATATGAATCCTGGTGCTGGAAACGGGTGGGAGGAGAGAGGCAGGTCACAGGGGCAGGCTCCAAGCATGGTGGAAATCACTTCCCCTGCCCCAGCCTGCTTGCAAACTAGCATCATTCTGAGGTTCTCACCTCCCCATGAACTACCCATTGGCCAGAACCTCCAGGCTGCCCAGTAAAGCAGCAAGCTGCCCCAGGTCAGGTGTAGATTCCCCATTGCTGGAGGGGTTTTAAAGCTGTGATGTGGCAATGAGTCACAGTGGTTTACTGCTGCTCTGGCAGTGCTGGGTTAATGGAGCTTGGACTCGATGATCCTAAAGGTCTTTTCCATCCAAACTGATTGTATGATTCCAAAGTAACTAGTGAAGCTCAAGGGCTGATTTCTCATTTTCTTGTGGGGATCTGGGTTTTCACCACCAAGATGAAAGCCTAGCTCCAGTCATTGTTATCCTGGTAGAATCGTGACCAGAAAAGCATGCTTAATTTATAAGTCAAGTGCCAACATCCCAAGCCAGTTGTTTAGACTAAATGAAGGCCTTTCAGAAAAAAAATTCAGTCTGACTTCAATTCCACCCCCCTTCCCCAGGAGATTCCTCCCTATCTGGTTGCATCCCGAAGGTGGGAGCAAAGGCTTCACAGTGAGTCATCTTTTACTTTGTATACCCCGACAGTGCTATGACTGCTTTCATGTGGGTCTTGGGGAACAGTGAGGGCGGCAGTGGGTGGGAGAAAGTGGCTGTGAAACAGCCATCAACCACCGGAGGGGTTTGTGCCCCGATTATGTCACTGAGGGGGGACAACACCACCAGTGAGGCATCCCCAAAAATATTGCCCTCCCCAGGGTAGCTCTGGCTTGGGACAGGACCTGCTGCCCTACATGAGGTGGGTCTCCACAGGGGATTGGGATGGGAGCTCTTGAAACACCCCTGTAACTCGGACAAATATGGGATGATGTATGTGTAAATTAATTAGGGAGTGAGGGCAGTACTGAGCCTGCCCAAATGAGCCCGAAGCCCCTGGGCTGACTCACTGGAAACAGTGAGATTCACCCTGAAAGCGATACTGAAGCAGCCAGAAAGAAACAACGCTTTCAGGAACTTACTGCTTCTGATGGCAGGAACCATGGAGTGAGACCCAGCAGCCTGGCCTGGAATCATTCCCCGGCTCCAACACTACGTTTCATGGAGGGAAAGCAACTTTAAAAGTTTTAGGGGATGCCTGCTAGAATCCATTGCTAGATTTTTCTCTGTTCTTATATCACAGAGACAAAGGAATTTGTTATATCTCTGGAAAATACCTTTTTCTTTTTTTTTTTTTCCTCTTTGGATTAGGTTAGTGGAGAAGAGGTTGTTCCAGTCTGGCACCTCTTGTGGTTACTGTGCTTGTTTTGACTAAAAAACACCCGTGTGATCTGTACATATTTGAAATGGTTGCTTTTAATGCCAAAAATTCTAAACAAAAATCTAGGCAATTTACTTCCAGGCAAAAAAAAAAAAAAAAGAGTCAATTCATCTTCTGCATGAAACTCTACCTGGTGGATTGAGGTCAGCCAACAAGAGACCCACCTGGGAAAGTTAAGGGAGGAGTGTTGGCCAGATCTGAACCGGGGATGGATGCAATTTCCATTGCTGTAATTACACTTGCTAATCATTAGTCATGTCCAGGTATTCACATAGCTGCAGTGGCTCACTGCAGCCACTACTAGTATAACTGGGGATGCCCTAAACTGGGGCCTGCTGAATTCAAGAGGGTTATTTCCAGTAATTTTTGCATTGTCTCATGGAACATTAGTGCGGGCAGGTGGTGTTGTTGCTCTCTGTCTGCTGTGGCGTGAGCAGCTCACCCTTGTGCTCAGCTTCACTAAGGTCAGAGAGTCCTTTGCAGAGTGAGGGAGGGTTGTGCACTGCACGCAAGCAATGTCCCAGGCACGGGGGAGCCACCTTCAGCTTATCAAGGCATTAGGGGTTGATCGTAGGGGCTGCATCCCACGAGCTTCACTGGGAGCAAATACAGTGTGGATTAGAAGCCCAGTGCTAGGGGAGGCAGCTGCCGGTACATATAACAACGTATGGATTATGCATGGGAAGGCTCGTGGGGGGTCTCCCTTGGCTGTAGCGGTATCTTGCGTTGTACTTTTCTTTAAACTGTGGGGAAGTTGGATTAGGTGAGGAATTCCACAATTTCTTACTTTTCAAATAACATGTCTGCGATATCACCCGGGCTGACTCGTGCTCCCACCTGCCTTGGGAATTCGGTTAACCCTTTGCCTCTTGGCTTTGGGGCTTGCACTGTGGCTTTGTAGAAGGCCTTTTTGGAGCTTGTTGACTTCATCTGATGCAGAGATGGGGGCTCAGAAACAGGGGGTAGCATCTGAATCACCTGCCATTTGGCTCTACCTACTTAGCCAAACACTCTCTTCCCCCTCAGGACAAAAATACATGTGTGCACACGCACACACGCCTGCATGTGCCACACCAGCGTACCACCCGCGGCTCTCCAAGGCTGTGTGCTTTTTTGGGGGGGGGGGGGGGGGGGGCTTTTTTTGTAATAAGTAAATAATTTAAAAACTCCAGGGGCCTGCCCTGGTGG
>JANHGL010001953.1:18038-47395 GCA_024611195.1 Ceyx melanurus
AATAATAATCATCATCATAATCTGGATTACTCGAATGCATAAAACTCAGATGGAATGACAGCTGGAGTAAAGTTTGAGTGCAAGGGGTTAGCATCAGCTCAGCTCTTCAGGCAGTTTGCTGAACCAACAGGAGCTAGAGTTCCCACATACCTTCCATGATAAGTACCAGTTTTTAAAATATTTATGAATTTGCTGAATTTGAATCATTCAGGCAGAACAGCTTACTGCTGCAAAATTTGTTTTCACTTACACAGTTCATTAAAGCAGATATTTGTGCATGAGTGTATAGCTAAAAATTTCAGACCCTACTAATGACCCAGGCATGGTCACTGATTTTATGGTGAAGAAACATCTGTATTTTATCTGTTTCCTTTAAACATTGAAAGAATCTACAAGAACTTTTTTACCCTACAACAAATCACTCCCAATCCGTGACAATACAGAAAGTCTGCACATGCTTAATGCTGTATTCTTGAAGTAGTCCCTTTGAGTCTTCAAAGGACTGGGGTTTTTTTTCTGATTGCTGAATTAAAAATTTCATTTAAAAGGGAAAACAGTTTTTCTTTCATCGAGATGAATCACAATAATAGTTTTGACAGATGTTTCTTTAACTTAAATGGGAAAAATGGCAGTTCATTTGTCATTGACTTCCCAATAAAGAAAGTCCTCAAAAATATCTTCATGTTTATCTTAAAAATTACCTTTTATCTTTTATTTGTATCAACTTATTTGAGGTCTGAATTAGTTAAGGGAATGCAGATGTGACCATTGTCCCATATACATTCTTATTGTAATTAGGAAACGATGTCAAGCCTTTAGAGACAAAAGAGGAATCTGTGATTGACTTACCTGCTGAGTTTGAATAAGATTTAGCAAATCTGAAAGTGCTGTTATTGAAGAAGGAGTTTGCAAAGTTTGCCATATTTGAGTACACTGATGTGAGCTTTATTTTTGGAATAATAATTTGAAGGTTTTGAAACAGGATTTTCTCAGTTTAAAGCACAGGTGAAAAACTAACTTCTTATGACAAAACCATCCCAACATAAAAGCAATCCCGAGTTAATCTTGAATGTTAATCTCAGTGGTGTAAATAGAACTAGACTATAAATATCTTAGTTAAAAGTGTTTAGATTCTCACTTTAAAAAACATTTAATGGAAGCAAAATATAAAACCATCCATTTCTTGTTGGTATGAAATGGAGTCATCCTTCTGCTCATAGTTAGGCATCCATTCTGTCCAAGTGGCTTGCTAAGCACTGGGATCATTTGTGCAGCATAGAAATACCTGGTTGGGAGTATTTTTCCTAGTTTTATCCACATGTGAGTTAAGTTCTGAGAAAAATGAACAGTTCTTAATGCCACTATAAGGGGCTTGTTGTCACAGGATCTGGATATTTTATCATCATGACTTCTCATTCTCCCAGAATTTACCAGTGCAGGGCATACTGTTGTTCCTTTTTAAAAATGAGAATAAGCAAGACTGTCTGAGTGCCTCAGAAGAGACAACTTGGACCAGATTTGTTAGAATACCTCAAGATTGTATAGGATTTTGCAGTTTCACAGCACAGCTTCTGTTGACTTAGCTGCCTTTCTGAAAGCTCAGCATTTCTTAGACCTCTAGTATTTTAACTGTGTGCTCAAATCTGAGGAAAACACAGGCAGTGACCACCTGGGAAAGTGCTGGTGCATCATTTGCCCACCATTGCCCAGAGCTAGCAGGGCGAATTCAATTCACTGCTTTCTAAAGCACAAGATTTTCCAGCTTCTTTCACAATGTTTGCCTTACTCATGGGGTTAACAAGTCATAGGCAGGAGTGTTTTCATAGAAGACTAGCAAACATTGATGGTGACTTTTGCTAAATCCTATGAGTTCAATACAGCTTTTCTACGTGGTATTAGTTGGACACAACACATAAAAAAAACCCATTTTATGCCAATATATGTATGATGGGTTTATGAGATAATAATCTGTTTGAATAAGGGTGACAGAAGTAATGCTATTATATTGACACAATGCTATAAAATAAAATAAAATAAAAGCTTCATTCATAGATATTAGGGGTTGGAAGGGACCTAGAAGATCATCTAGTCCAACCCTCCTGCCTTTTTGCAAGATACCAGCAATATTCACTCACTCCTGAGACTGGCTCGTTGGCTGCAGTCTCATTTGTGCTGACTGCAGCTTTGCAATTCTAAAATCCCACCCCTGCATTTTACTTTCACCTAGATAAAGGAATACATATGGAAAGCACAAGGCAAAAATCATAATAAAAAGAAAAAAGGAATTAGAATTGTCTGACATTTCCTCTGTAACACACCATAATATTCTAATAGCATGGGAAGTCAGCCTTTGTTAAGATACTATATAAAATAATGGTGTTAAGATTATATAAAATAATATATAAAATAATTCTGCAATACAAAGGTAAAAGAAAAATTCTGAAAAGAGAGGTGACACAGAGTATTCTATACCTAAGCCCCAGACAAAAAAAAAAAAGAAAAAAATAAAAGAGCAAAAAAAAGAGCTCTATATATTCAAAAGCTACATTAGAAATATTTATGTATTTATATGGGGAAAAAGAAACAAACTTTTCTCTGCAAGCAGCTATTAAAAGAGAGTTTGCAGCTTGTTTTGCTACTTTCTTCTTTTTAGTAGCTTTTATTTTATTTTATAGCATTGTGTGGATATAATAGCATTACTTCTGTCACCCTTACTCAAACAGATTATTATCTCATAAACCCATCACACATATATTGGCATAAAATGGGATTTTTTTAGAATTGTTTTTCATTTATTAGAACTGACAACTCTTGCATATAACCTTGCACAAATAAACTTGATATCCACTTTAGCACCACTCTGACTGCACTTTGTATTTCCCCCCCTTTGGTGTAAAAACTCTGATTTTTCTTCATTAAGAATCATCATGTGGGAGTTAACTTACTTAAGAAAACAGTATTAATTTTTTTAAACTTTTAAAAGTTAAAAAAAATGTAAAAAAGTAACCCCCAAATGCTGCGAGTGTAAAATGAAATAATTTCAACACTTCTGATTGTTTTTGCAAACATGCAGCTCAGCATTTTGTTTTCTTTTTACCTTGCATACAGAACAGTATCTTTTTTTTTAAAAACCTCTAAAATTACTGCAAGATTAAGAGAAATGGAAGAAAAAATGGTTTCTTATGCAGCTCTAGTCTTCTCTGCTCAGATTTGTGCAGTCAACAGAATTTATATGTCTTTATAACTGTCACTTCCTTTGGGTTCATTACAGCTCTGGAAATTTCACAGGGCTATCACCATTTCTCAGAAGGGAAAATTATTTAGTTATTTTGTTTTGACATGCCAAAAATTATAGCAATAGCCAGTGATGAAATCCAAAATTTCCTGCTCCAAAACATGAACTCATGTCCCACTCATGCTGCTTCTCTGCTTCAGCCAGTTCTTTTTCTTTCTTTAACATATAAATTATGGCAAATATTATATATCTCAAGATATACAATCGACTGTACACTTGCATGTGTCTCCCTTTCTATGATAGATACTTGTAAATAATTTCATTATAGCATTTCCAATTAATCCAGAGTTTTATATCTATATAAAACTACTAAGTCTATGCTGAAGTTCTTCCATATTTGTGACAGCTCTGATCAAATAATGCTAAAAATGCACCACGATGTAAAAGATATAAATTTTCCACATTCTCTTCTGTTTCAGCTGCCTGGTTGAGTACTCATAATGAGAAGACACCAAGGCTAAGAAGAACTGAAGTTATAAACAACATCTTAAGACAGATTGCATGTCAGTAGGAAATATTCATACTCTCATCAAGAAGAAAATCTTTAGATATTTATAATATTGAACACAATACAGTACATGGAGAGATAATCATAGGTGTCATCCATGTGATATTTATTATTTATGAAGCAGTGGCATCTGACTCTTCCCTGAGGTGATATTTGATTTAAGAGGTAAACTTATAAAGCCACTTATGTAACAAAATAATTGCATTATAATAAACCTGAGGGCTTCTGTTATGCTGAAAGTTTTGCATGTGGCCTCTTCATTTTCAGACATTTGTTTCCTCATTCTACAAAGTCAGATCCTTTCTATCAGCAGTAGCAGAGGAAGAGCATCACAGGTCAGAGTGATGGCAAGAACCAGTCTGGAGACTGCCAGATGCTGCCAAGCTGCACTGGTGCCAGTTCTCCCTGCTACAGAGATGTTCAGTGCCTTCTGAGTCAGCTTCATCTCACAGGAGTCCAATGTCTCAATCTCACCAACTCTTTAAAAAAAAATCTTAATATAATCTGGATATTGTGAATAAAGTATTTATTCTGAGGTGAATTCACATTCATGTGAATGTGTTGTCATGGTGCCCAGCAGGCAGCAGCTGAGCTGGGATAGCTGGGCTCCATCACATGTGCTGCTTACCTGGGAAGACAGACACCCTAACTCTGAGTGTCCTCACCTTCCTTCTTCCCTCAGCTTTATATTGTATTGCTGAGCATGATGTCACTGGGTGGAATATCCCTTTGGTCAGCTGTCCCAGATGTGTCCCTTCCCAACTTGTGCACCCCCAGCCTACTTGCTGGTGTGAGAGGCAAAAAAGGCTTGCACACTGCTCAGCAGTAACAAGAACAGCCCTGAATGATCAACATTGCAGCACAAATCCAAAACGCAGCCCCATACCAACTAGTATGAAGAATTTTATATTATCTCAATCAAAACCAGCACATGTGGATAATACCTTTGTGAAATGAGCACTCTAAACGAAAATATTTTGAACTACAAAATCAGAAAAAAAAATGTTAAAGCTGCTTGCAAGTATAATTTGAAATATCTTGAAGTAACACTGTGGATCTTGTGTGCTGAGAAGAAAAGGGAGTTTTCAGACACAAGAGAGAGACAGAGGTATTTACTTACAACATTACATGCCCTTGTCTGTGCCCAATTTTTTAGCCTTTTAGCACAGGACACTTGACAGCATAATGATATGAAATTATATAAAATGTAAAGGAAAGCAAACACCTATTTTGAAGAAATATCCACTTAGCACTCAGTTCAAGTGCCTGCATCTCCAAGCTTAGCAATAACAAATTATTTCAGAACAAAGTATACATTTTGCTGGCAGGGTGGAAGGGCCATGATATATATTTCTATCACATTACATGCCTAGCATCATGAATCTTAATCTTCATATTAAAGTCACAAGGGCTACTATTGTTCCTATCCTTTCCATTTTCATCCCCCACCTGAATACACTCTTCCATTAAAAAAAAATAAAAAAATAATTTAAAAGGCCTCAATACAAGCCTGGATACAGTGAATTGAAGAGAAAGAAGTTTGGTTGCTATTCCTTCTAGTTATGAAACAGAAATTGCTTTTGTGTGAGGCTGGGGCTAACAGAGTGAGACTAAACATTTCTAAAATCAAGTAGGGACTGAAATATAGCATTGTGGTTACTACCATTTTGCAGCAGCATATCAAGTTTCAGGTTTCATCAGCTGAATAGAGTCTGTGTGCTGGGCTATTGTGGTTCAGTAGCTGACAGCAGTCAAGTAAGTGCTGCTCTCTTCCTGGCTTAATCATTTCTATTACACCCAGTGTCAAAACAATAATGTCAGTGAAATGGGCTTGCTGACATTACAGATTAGAACTGAGTGATTCTGAATGTTCTCTGACTGAATTGCATTTTATTTCTAGAAAATTACATATTACAATTGCAAATTAAAGAGCTTAGATCTCAACAGGCTGTATCAACAAAGATGGAGCCACGGACTCGGAGCTGCTGGGGAGATGATCTGTCATGAAATTCATGAGGTTTAATGAATACTAATGAGAGAACAACTGCTGAAATATTTGGGCATGTGTTTGGAGAGGATTTGAAAAACAATCAGTTTTGTTAGGAGAGATTAATTCAGCTTCACAAGAGCTGAGAATCCCTGGGGGAATTGCAGAGATTTAAATGCTGTGCCAGAAAAAGATATAATAATAATTATAATTAAGATATAATAATAAGAAATAATAAAAAATCCTTGATTTTCAACCACCACAATTTATGAAGATACATCTCCTGCCATTCAGTTGAGGAACACATTTCCAGATTAGAGAGCAGCCACAGAAGAAATTAGCTGGAATTTGTAAAATGATCTGAAGTTGCTCACAAGCAAGGATTAATAGCAAGTTTACTCAAACTGCAGCATTCAGTTGTCTTTTAGGGAAAAGAGCCTAAATTTAGGGAAAAAGAGGCAAAATTTTTGACTGGTTTTAAAGGAAAAGGGCTGCTGCCAAAAAAATAAGGCCTATCTCAGGCACTCCCACCTAAAGAACTGTTTATTTGGTTTAGAAAAGAAAACCTGCAACAGCAGATCTGTGAAGCAAAGAAAGACAGTGAATTCTGGAAGCATCTTTTGCTCTTTGATCACAGGCTAAATTGTGTGTCCTTGAAGGATAAGACTGCATTTCTTGTTCTCACGTGGCTTCTTCAGGCTTTAAATTAAAAGGTGGACAGAGAGAAAGGTAAGATGGTTTTCTATTCCTTCTACTCTAGAAGATATATGTGCTAGGGAATAAGAGATAGCATCTTTTGTTAATTGTATTTTATTTTATTTTATTGTGGTTGTTCAAGTGTTTTCTTCTATCTTCTCATTCTCCTGTATTTTTTCCTTCTCATTCGTCTTCCTCCAACCTGGAATATTCCAGTTATATAAATTATTTTGTTCTGCATTGCTTTTCTTCTTTTCCTTTAGTAACAATTCTTTAACTGTGCAGTCATAATTAGAAGAATTCCCAGTGTTGGCATTCATCGTTCATCATTAAGGCAAGGCAAATGTTAGATGAGTTTATGTGTTTATTTTTATATATATTCTTCTGAATGAAAAATTACATTACATCTTGTCTCAGCAGTAGAAGTATAAATTTATTCACAGCCTGCAAACATTTGTATGAATTCAGAATATCCTTTGCAAATGGTTCCATACAAGGATAAAATGTAATTATATTATTCATCCATGGGAGTGTTTATTTCCAGAAACCAAAGTAATAGGCCATCACTTTTGAGGGTCTCTGCAAGTTCCTGTAATCTATCACCAGCAATAATATCACCAACCAAATAATGAACAGCAGATTGGCAAAACTATAAATAAAGAGAACTTTACAAGTAAAGAAAAAGAAATAGGCAACATTTGATCTTAATACAGTTTGTAAATGACCAAAAATATCTAGCAGACATTAATATGACAGTTTCTTGTGAGCAGTGTGGAAAAGAAGGCAACATGTTTCTGAAGTAAAACAATATCAATATCATGACTAGGTAACATTTAAAAGGCAGTGAAAGAGAGCTGGGAAACAACAAGTCTCCAGGAATTTATATAACTTACCATGTTAGAAAATTAATATTAAAAGCAAGTCATCTGTGCAACGTGATGGAATTTAGATCTAAGTTTTCAGTTAATTCTAAGTATTATTATTATATTAATAAGAATATATTATAATATAATTTATATTTCATATATTATTATATGAACCAGAATTCAAAAGACAGCAAAAAAAATGAGGTTGCTTTTAAAAATGATCATGCTTTTAGATTCTCCTCATTTATTTTATAGTTTTTTAGGAAATAGGGCAGGGCTGTTTATCTTCTTTCTCTGTAATGTCCTAAAGGCTAGGTACAGAGGTTTTTTTAATTGGTTCTTCTGTTAATCCACAATTATTTTATTATTTTTAAAATCTTTTGTTGTTAAATTGTAACTGGGAGAAGAAGGAATTTTATTTCTCTCCTGAAGATATGACCCAGCTTCAGTCTCACGTATATAAGGAACTACAGTAGGAACAGAAGATGCTGATAGATTTACCCACTGCATTTTGCTATCTTTTTTGCAAAAGCTTCATTACTTTTGTCCAGTGAATGATTTCTGAGAAGCCACAGCTTCATCCACTTATGTGTCTGGCAACCTCTTCTGTGTAACAAGGAGAAAGCATGTCCTCATTTCTATTTAGCAGAAAGCCACTCATGCACTAATAAAGGTATAGTTTTTAGCAAGGAATAAAGGGTGCCAGGAATATAAATATTTGTTACATATAATCACAGAACATCTGTTGCTTTCTCCCTATGGGTGGTCCAGCTTCGAAATATCTCCAGCTTTTGCACCTTTTGTTATGCAGCCCAGATAAAGTAACACCATCCATTATCTTGATTAGTGCTGCTTGCTGTTTGCCATGGGCTGATGCTGCTGCTTCTGTGGCTGAACCTACTGTACAGTCTGGCAATAAAACCAACCACCTTCAGTCCAAAAGAGAAACTGCAAGAGTACATGTGGATAAAAATACACAACGTATATTAATATTAAAAATAAATTAATTTATTCTTACAGTCACAAATAACACCCTCAGCTTGTTTTTTTTATGTTTTGTTTTTTGCTATAAAACCCCTTTGTTTGCAGACTGGGACACCACTCTGTTACGGGGATGGGCAACAAGAGAGGCTTCTTGGATCTCTCAAAATCTGAAGTGCCTGGTTGAAGATGTGCCAAGTGATTGACTAGATACTTCTTTTCAGTAAAGATCTAACAAACCCTCAAGCATTCCTCAAACACCTCTTTGCCACTGTGGTTGCTTTTGCTTTCTTCTTGGTCCTTTCTGGCTGTTAGCCTCCACCTCTACTGCTTTTCTCCCAAAGAACAGACACAATAAAACAAATAGGCACCCCATATCATTTTTGAAAAAGAAACAAGCAGGTTTTCTTCCAGTGTCACTTCAGAGAGAGAGGAGTAGGGAGGCTGAAAACACATGAAGGCACTTGATTTTTGCACACCCTGAAGAAATGTAAAAGTCAAATGAATTTCTATGGGGTGGGAGGGATGGCTTGGGTAGGTGGCAGCATCCTACGCACTCCTCAGCCAAGCCATGGACATTGTGTTTACCACCCAGCCCACCCTTCACTCAGCAGTCTGCCCAGGGAAAGTGCCTGACAGCTCTGCTCAGTACAGAGCATGTCCCTGTGTCTTTCTGGTGTCACACCAGGCCATGGCTTTGCTCATGAGGCATTGCTCAACAGTCATACAATTGTTGACCTTAGGATGTGTTTTTATGTCAGGACTGTTGCCTTGGGATTGTTCACCTTGAGACAAAAGCATCTCCAAGGCCACTAGATTTCAAAATAAGCTATAAAAAAAGATATTCAGGAGAAAACTAAAGAGAAGGGTTTTTTACACTACAGGAAAGCTCCTACACTCCCATGGGGTATATATTCACATACTTATCAACAGACAGGTTTTAAATGAGAATCCTAGGAAATCTATATATTTTCCAGTCATTTCTGTGAAAAAATATCAGACTTCATTTTTTAATAAAGTATGATGACTAAATTAATTAAAAAAAAAATAGAGCAATGTTCAGTCTGGAAAGCTCTAATTAAGCCCAGGTATGTGGTCTAGGAAATAGAGAACTGTGTAACCTGATGGAAATGATCATTTTCAATTGTCAGGACACTTCTGCTTCTTTTCACCTCAGTTTCAAGTACATCTGGTTTCCACCTGCTCTATATAAACTTGGTTCCTCCCTTTTCAAATGTGAGCATCTTGCTCATTGGTTTTGTCTATGACTCTCCAATGGCATTTAACTAAAAAAAAAATCATCTTCTTCTAGAACACAGATGCAGCAAGCTGGGAAGGAGATGGGTGTTACTGGAAATTTATTCTAGTCATGCAGGAATGTCTTAAACTTCAAAAGGTGTAGTTAAGCTTGTACATGAATATACCAAGCCTCTCAGACTGAAAACTTAAAACTGCTTCAGTTTTAAGAACTGGATTTAGATATTAATGTCTCTAAAAATCTGTTTTGGTTGGTGACACTAAACTTTCATATCCTCTGCACTCTGTCCTGACAGTACACATCACATGTGACCTGAAATTTTCCAGAGACAAACCATAACTCTGTCTCCATGATCTGTCTCCATGACTGTCTTCTAGACCATCTTCCATTTGTCACCAGCAGGGGCATTTATTGAAGATGACTGTGACTTCTTCAGACCTGTTCAAAACATCAAGTTAATTTTAATTAGCCCTCTTAATGGAATAAAATGACATCAATCTTAAATTCAATATCTAGAACTGAACCTGGAACATGACAATTTCTCCTTAGATGTAAGAAAAAGATGATTTACCAAGAGGATCTTTGGACACTTGGACAAGAGTTCAGAGAGGATGTGAAGCCTCCATCTTTATGGATACATGAAATTCAGCCTAAGAGAAATTCCTGAGTACCCTAAACTTTCTGTAGGATTACATACTTCCGGAGGTCTCTTCCCAACTACACTATTCTGTGATCTGATTGCCAGTGTGGTTTTTGTTCTGTTAAACAAAAGTCTAACTACTAGGCAGACTGTGGTATGAAGATACAAAGGTCAAGAATTTTTCTCTGGTCCTTTGCTTCCACCTGTGGGAGAAAGGGCTCCCCACAGCAGTGATGAAAAAAAACAGGTGGATAGGCACAGCACTTTCAAATAGCAAACTGTGGAACCATCAGTGCTCTTCAGCATCATGACACTCAGCATTGTAAGGCTCAAGAAATAAGCCAGTCACCCATCAGATATCACATTCAGGACAACTAATTTGCCCTGTTCAAGAAAGGAAGTTTGATGTATCAGGTTCCTTCAGGGGAAAACAGGATGCTTCAGCTAAAGGAGAAGCATAAGTCCTCCAATATCACCTGGAAACATGGAATCTTTTCCTGCTTGATCCTGATACAATTGGGTTGATTGGGGAAATCCATATTTCCCTAAGGCAGCTGTGCTGATGCAAACACTGAAGTGGGAAAACTGCTGCTGCTTTCAAAATACAGCTTATTCCCTTACTCCCTGAAGTACAAGACAGTCCTGGAATAATATCACACATGTGTGATGCAGCTTGACACTGTTACAAATACAGATAAAATGCTACTACATCTTTGTGCAGATCACTCTACAGGTGCTTTTGCAAATCTTGGCTATGCTGACTGTACATAGAATATGATTTTTTTTTTAAAGGACATTTCCTTATTTTATTTTCACTGTTCAGAGTATGATCTGCACATATTAACCAGAGCCTGGACTGAATAAAAAGCATTATCCAAGCTGCCCATGCAGGCCCAACACCTTGCAAACTGGAATGAGTTTAATTTCACAAAACTTGATGTAGTTATAAAGACAGCAGTGGCTGCAGCTGGTGTGCAGCAGTGGCTGAGGAAGGGGCTGATACCATGAGGATGCTCCTCACACAGGGATGAGCACAGCCACCCTCCCAGCCCTCACTTTAGCCACAAGGTAAAGCTGGAAAAGGTACCAAGAAACATCTGTAACTGACTCGTCCAAGGCCAGGCAGGTTGCCTGAAAAAGAAACAGAACACAGACCTTCCATTTTTATTCCTGTACTTGGATGATTCTTTCTGTTCCCTCAGACTCCCCACTTACTCTTTCTGTGCATATTTAGAGCAAGTGAGGCAGTTCTGCCATGGAGTGAACGAGACAGTTCTTTTCCCTGGAAGAGGAAAATAACTTGTGATCCCATAAGTAAAAAACATATTGAAAAGGTGATGCATAAAAGGTACAGTTAACTTACAGGCTGAACAAAGCTGATCTCCAGTACAGAGGCAAGAACACTCTTGCCAAATGTCAAGTTTCCATTACCTTTTGCAGAGGCACTAAAGGCATTAAAAAAAATCTTAAAATCTCTTACATCATAAAAAAAACCCCAACTAATTTTTTCCTAACACATGAGCTATTTAAGCCTTCACTAACTTCAATATGGGGAGGGGGTTACACTTTGTCTAGGAGCAAGCATACAGTGGTATAGGTAAAGCTTGGAGAGAAAAATAAATGATAATTGAATGACAGCAACATTTCTTTGCATATTAAGCAAATGAGGCAGACAGAACCCCTCAGAGCTTTCAAAGACCCACATCAAGGGCATCACTTGGCCCCTCTACATTAGGATTTTAATTCCAGTCAGAACTATTTTTGAAGAGAACAGTTGCTGCCAGTTACTGTGCTTTCACTCACATCCTACAACAGTCTTGGTATGCATGAACTGAGTTTCTGTTTGAAGATGTGCTGTAGGAGTGCACCTCATTTACTCCAGTCAAGATTGGTCTTTTAGTCATTGGGAACAGGCTGGAGTTAGTGTGAAATGAAGTATCTTGCAACTTACGTGTCAAATTCTTGGTGTTCCTTGTTTCACACTACACATCCACTCTCCTGGTCCTTGCTGCTTGCTAATGCAGAAATAGCAAATACTGCTAATGAGTAATAAAAGCATGATTATTGCTGCTAATGCTGCATACAACATGATGGTATTCTCTAAAATTCTGTGTTTGGCATTTAAAAAAATAAATTACAGCACCTGAGTTGCTCTGGCAGGGGTGTTGGACTGTATGATCCTTAGAGCTCCCTTCCAAACCCAACATTCTGTGATTCTGTTCCCATTGTAGCTGTGCTCAAAGCAATGAACAGGAATGATGAGTTTTTCCACACAAATGAAGTGTGAGGAGTCAGATTTTGAAGTCATTGCTCACAGGAACTGGTCTACTACCTAATGGGGTTGTTTTCAAAGCATATAAAATCAAGAAAGAACAAACTGACTTTGCTTACTAGTAATGCAAAAGCTGGAGCAGATGGAAAATGTTGTCTGAAGAATGAACACAGCCTTTGGGATGCTTCCACCAGCATCCTCTGGCTGTGGCCACAACTGCTGATGCTGGATGTTGGGCACTGTTTGATCACAGCACGACAGATCTGACTCACATCAGAAATAGAAAAATGATCACATTCCTCTTGAAGTATGAACTGAAATTTATGCCAGCTTTATGCATTTCTTCAAGCTCCACAAGGACATGAAATACTTGATCTCTGTAGGCTGCTATTGCACAATTAATCTGTCAAATGCTGTTGAAGAAATTTGAAAGAGCAAAGTGAGTTTACATGGGATCGGCAATTTGCACTGTATGGCTGTGGTATCTTTGTGCCAGTGTTGATGAAAAATAAAATAAATAAATAGATAAATGATATATATTCTAGAAAACCACAGGCTATGGACTGTTCCCCCATGGACATGAGATGGAGACTGCTGGGTAAATCACTGCAAATTATTTGTTCACTCAGCTTTCTGTCTTCTAAGAAGCAGGACACTGAAGGGATTATGGGACATTTTTTGCTTTCTCTTTACATTGGATTTCAGGGTAGAGGAAGAGAAACTTGTTGACAAGAGTTTATGTTTATTTGGTGAGAAGCAAATTGAAAGCACACTTAAAAAACCCAGCAAAAAACAGCAACAGCAAAAATAAAGCAAAATCGAGCTGGCAGTTGCAGTAGAATATTTAGTCTGGAAAAATAAGTTGTGATACGCTGGGGGACTTTTGTTGTTTCCACAGCTTGTCTGTAGAGAAACACAGTCATACACAGAAGAAAGACCTAGCACCCTAAATAATGGGCTACTGCCTAGTATTTCATTCAAATATGAGAATAATTCTTCCTTGAAAAGCTGGATATTTGCTCAGAATTAGCAAAAATAACAATATAATAATATAATAATAACAATATAATAATATAATAACAAATAAATAATAAAAAAATAACAAAACTACCATTGTAAACAGTTTTATTTCCATCATTTTGGCAATCCCACAACAATAATTAATCGTAGTTGGAACTATATGTAAATTGCTTCATAAAATCTACTCTTCAGCATGCCAGCAATCAATGTGTCTTCTGGATAAGAGGCAAATTTTATGAAAGAGGCTGCCAAAACATTGTGGAGTGCATTGAAATAAGTACTTTAATTTACTAGGGAATGTAAGTGCCATTTTAAATGCAGAGAAATGCTTAACTGAGTGTTTATTATTAATTAGAACTGCCCTAATGATTAACTTTTATAAATAGAGCCATTCTTGCTTAGAGGCAAGCAGTATTACTTACAAATTCTCAAATGCACTTTCCTCTTACCCTCCTTGCTGTGAGTGAAACTAAATATTTACATCACTTTGGGGCCTCTTCTCTGCCCAGTCTATTATTTCTGTCATTGGTATATTTTGCTCTTGGGGTAGGTAGGTCAGCTGGTGCTACAGAAGATAGCTGGTAAATCCAAAATCCAGGGGGTGCAGGTAAATATTGTACACAAAGAATTTAATCTAACCCAAGCAACGAATTTGGCTCAAATACATAGCCAGCTCAGGGTGATCAAAGTGATATTTATGCCATCAGCTCTTGATTGGCATCCTTAGCTCCAGAAGAAAAGAGGAAGGACAGAAGGTGTAGTAACATTGTGCAATAAAAATGGTGATAAAAGCATTTCTCTGCAGGAAGCCATAAATTTCTATGTCAACAGAAGTAAGCAAATAGATATTGTGCAATTATTTGGTGCTTCTGTTTGATGATTTAAATGATCTCATAAGAACAGGTGAATAATTACCCTTCCAAAATAGAGGGGTTGTGGATAATAATTTCAGAAAGACCTCAGTGCTTCAGAAAATCTTGGAAGTGACAGAGAGTGCTTGAAATCATGAGCTCAGATGTGCTGGAGAGCAGCAAAATGTTTCTGTACATTAAGGAAATGAAGTTCCAGTGCAGCCTTGAAACAGGAGTATGGGAATGGAGTAAAGAGCTGGAAAGAGAGTGGAAAATGACCCAGCTACACTGAAAATGAGGATGATGAACAAAATAATATTATGTAGGATAGAAAGACAAATGCAGTTCCTAAGCACCAAAAATTATAAACCTCTGAAAAACTTATGTTCATTTTCTTATCAAGGTGAGACTTCAAAGTAATAGTCACAATGGAAAAAACTATTTATAGTAAAGTATAGGCTTAAAATGTTTATTCCTTGTATACATCTGCACAACTGACTACTGAGAGCAAGCTGTTCGGGGTGTTGGTTTGTTCTTACCACATATATCACTGCTATGATCAATGACTGGCTTAGGCAAAAAAACACAACAAATGCATTGTGAATTTTCTATATAACTGAATGTGTAATTCTGTTGGCAACCTGTTACTTCTCAGGCTCACTGACAGTGATATGCTTTGGGACACTCAAGCATTTCATTTCTTTAGGCCATTTGAAGAAGTAGAGCATCTGATAGCGGAAAACTCCAGAATGGCTTCAAGTTTCAATCTTCACCTTTTCTTGAGAAATAGTTTTTAAACTGAAGGCTTTAAGGAACATGGGGAAGATCCAATCTACTCCAGAGGTTATGGACCCTTTGTGCCTTTAAGACTAGGCTGGAGAAGCAACCCCTGAGAACGAGATGTATTAGGTTCCCTCCAACCTTATTTCCTTTCATTCTAATTAGCATTTTTAATCTGAAGTCATACAAGGTAAAAAAATAAAATTAAAAATAAAAGCAACCATTAATGTAGTTTCATAGCCTCCATTGCCTTCAATTCAATTGATCATCTAGTCCAACCCCCCTGCCAGAGCAGGGTCATCTAGACCAAGTCATCCAGGAACAGATCCAGGAGGGTCTTGAGTGTCTCCAGAGCAGGAGACTCCACAACCTCCCTGGGCAGCCCCTGCCAGGCTCTGGCACCCTCACTGGGAAAAAGTTTTTCCTTGTGTTTCCCCTAAACCTCTTGTGCTCCAACTTATTCAAGCAAAAGTAATTGCTTTTCTCACTCAGATTCCAGTCTACATCCTTCTCCTTTATTTATTGCAATTTTAAAGTCTTAAAAAAAAAAAATAAATGAAACAAACAAACAACTTTAGCAGAGCTAACCCAGCTGTTGCCCATTGTTGGGGGGATCTCTGGGCTGTCGCTGCCCCCCACACTTTGTAGCCGGGCGGAGGGGCCGGGAACCGGGCCACGGCTGAGTCTGGGAACCGCTCGGGACTCGCCAGCTCCCCGCTCCCAAAGCAGAAACAGGATCCGGGCCCGGGGTTTGGAAGGCATTTGGGAACAGGAAAGGAAATTGGGCTTTCCATCCGTCTCCCGCAGCTGTCAGCCCCGGCGGGTTTAGCTGGGGAGCTGTTGCCATCTAATGGCGGAGGGCGGGCAGCAGCGCGACGCCTTCAAGGGGCTGAGGGCAAAAGGGAGGTCGCGAAGGGCTGAGCCTCTGCTGAAGCCCGCTCAGACCCTGTTCCTTCGGTAAGACAGAAAACTGACCTGAAAGGCACCGAGGGACCTCTCACTAGCAATCCAGGCTGGGGGATGAGGGACTGGAAAGCAGCTCTGCAGAAAAGGACTTGGGGATGTTGGTGGATGAGAAGCTGGTCATGAGCCACCCAACCACAAAAGAACAGTAACAAAAGACACCTTACAAAAGTCTGTCTCTCTTGGTCACCCTCTGGGAAGTGATAAAAATAAAGATCATATTACATAATATTGTTATTTAAAGCTCAGGAGAATCAATCTATCAGAAGTTGAAGAACTTCCAACTCTGATAAGAACATAAAATGAGACCAATCCTCAAGACTAATAAGTCAAACAGCAACCAGAGGGATCCCTTTGCTGGTGTTTGGCATACTTGCTAGAAACCAAAATCCATTCCTGGTCTTATGGGTCAAAACTCAGTACTGTATCAAAACTGTAAGGGGAGAGGTTAGAAAAACAACATAAACACAGAGATTTACCAGCGTATTTGCTCCAGACATCTATCTAGATTTAAGGATTTAGAGCTAAGATTTAGATCTATTTAAAGACATATCTAGACCTTTTTATTTTTTCTTATTGAAGCAATTATACTGGGAGTCAGATTGAGACCAGTCTTCCAAGTATGGAGGAGCTGGGAATGATCCAGGAGACCCAGCTTGTCACTATAAACCCCCTCACTCCCTGTGGGCAGTGAGGACAGCCTCTCCCCATGGCAGGTACAGAACTTCTGCTGATTGCTGCTAGAGAAAGTCATGGTGGCAGATGTGGTTGCCATCCAAAGAAAAGATAAGGAGATCTCTTGAAGACTTGATAGATGAAGTCTCTTGTCCTCTGGATCACAGCCAGGAGCCCTGGGCAGGCTGCCTGGACACGTGTGCCTTGGTGCTTGCATGCTGGCTGGATTATATGGACACATGGAACTTGGATCTTGTGAGTGTGTGGGTGACAGAGTGTGAGTGAATGAAAACAGTTTTGCTTTAGGTCAGACACCTCCTTCCTGCTTATGAAGTCTCATGGTCCAGTTATCCATATTGCTACTCATTCCTGCAATATTCACTGCCACAGGGGTAGCAGATTTGAGACCATATCCTGAATGGAAAAGACATAATCTAATACACTGTGAGACTCCTACATAGAAAGATGGGTGGAAAAAAAAGAAAAAAAGAAAATGGAAGGGTTTTTGTTTTGCTCTTTTGCAAACATGAAACAAAGGAGGGAGGTTTCTTTGATACTTCTTTGATTTTCAGATGCTATTTGTGGGTGAGATACCAGCTCACTATGAAAGAACTACAATAAAAATTATTGTCTAAGAATTAGCCAAGAATGAGCCCCACCCGAGCTCAACTGTTACTCTAGAGAGGGGTGATGTGCCAGGAACAGGTAACAATTCAACTGCTCTCTATCCCAATAGACTGCTGGCCCTCAGGATACCAATAAAAATCTGTCTAAACATATGCAAACACACAAGAAAAGACTCTGTAATTTGATTGTTGCTCCCAGAAACTCGATTACACATGGATTTCAATTTCAAATTCAAGGTTGCAGGTAATGCAAAGTTACTTGTAAGAACTGCCAGATGTTTTATAGACAACCAAAGCTGCATATAAAATAAAATGGTATCCAGAAAATTCTTAAATGTCCTGTAGCTTTTCACAGAAATGCTGGCATCTGTTAGGATTATACAAGGTATTGGCAGACATCAGTATGCATCATTTTGGTTGAGTTTAAACTTGGGGTGCTGAGCTCCCTGCATAATATCATGTGTGATCAATGCCAAGTCACACTAGTGAGTGCCTCCAGAAAGCCCTCACCAGGACAACAGCAATGCACACATCTTGTGGGATCTTTAAAAAGGAAAAGGTGGGGGGAAAACTCTGATACTGTGGTTATCAATAAAGCCATATTTTAAAACAAATCCTGCATTTTGATTTTCAGTTTTGAGTCCCTCTCTCTCTCAGACTGATTAGCCTCAGGGAAACCTGCTGCTGGTAACCTGCTGACTGATGGTTCAAAAAGTTCATTATATAAATAATACTATCCTCTGCTATATTTTTGTAACCTGTACTGGTACCCTTCAATTGTTCATTTTAAAAGCCAATATGTCAGGACAGGTAACAAAATGAACTTTCATCTGTGTTTCCTCTTTTCTATAAATCTTTACCAAAAGGCTGCACCTGCAAACCCACATCCCAGTTAGTGTTACCCATAGCAATGCATTAAGCTGCCTGAATGCTTTCTTTAGGGCTTTTTGTAGATTACTCATCCTCTGAAAGCCCCTCATCTTGCTGGAGATCATAGGCTTGCTGTGATGAATATACTGCATCCTCTGAGTGACCTGGGATGTTTGTTTCTGTTGGCCAAATGACAATCCATGGGAGACAATGAATACTAACCACACTGTAAAATTATTTGGTCCAAGTGTAAGGTTCTCTTTTTTTCTCTTTGGGAGAAGCAGGAAAATGATTTTAGAACTTTCACTTTATGGCAAAGACCTGCTGAGTTCAAACTGAAGAGGTATCATAAATTCAGTGAGATTATTGTCTTTTATCCAGCCCACTGGTATACTTGAAATACTGTAAAGGCAAGATAATATGTAAAGAACATACAGTCTTTTGAATAAAATTCTCTTTCAGACCACTTAAAAAATATTTTTTCATTTAAAATAATTTGGGCTTTTTTTTGAATGGTTCTTCCCCATTTTGAATTACACTGTTGATACTAACTGCTGGTGTATCTCTTCTGCATGCAATAACCTCAGATGGAATGTTTTGCTTTCAAGATGTTTCACCAGAAACCAGAGTTTATTCCTAGTGACACAGGGAGTAGAAAGGAGTACACAGTGGCTGCCTTGATTCTGGGCAGCCAGCACAAAGTACAGCAACTCCAACTCCTTTTGGTCATCAATTGTTTATGACTGGCTTTTGTGATCCTCTTTTTCCTATACATTCCTACAAAACCTCAAGGAATTCAAGGTGAGATACCTGGGCAACTTATGTAATACTTCCCCATGAAAATACATGGGAAAATAAAGCAAATAAAATTTGATATTCATGATACATAATCACATTAAAATATCAACTGGTTTTGAATAACAAAAAGCTAATAATTGCAAAAAAAACCACCCCAAAATATTATAATAAAATATTATAAAATAAATAAAATATTTTTTGAACTGGATGCATGAAGTGGAGGGGGAAGGGAGAAGTCAGAGAAGTTCAGACAGGAGCTTGGTAAGATCAAACAGAGAACATTTGCTAAGTCAGTAGCTTTGTGACCTTCTGGGCTACATCAAATCATGTTCTCCACAGGACAATACTTGAGTAGCTTTCCTTAAAACATGGCTTAAAATGCTTCTTTTGCTAGGAATGATGTGGGAAGTCAGAAGGGGAAAGGGGAGCTAACACAGCCTGAGGCAGAACAACTTTTTCTGCCCAGAGTATAATGAGTGCTCCCTGCTTTCAGATTGGTGAAAAGGGGATAAAAAAGGGATAAATCAGAATTACTGTCCTTACAGTCTCTTTTTGACTTTGACAGAAAGATGGCAAGTTGCACTACAAATAAATTTCATAATATTAGTCACATTCCCTGCTCTCCCCAGGAATTACTGGAATAACATATTACACCAGTGATTTACAGGTTAATAACTGTAATAGTTTTTCATCTATGTTAATAAATAGACTGCCTGTATTCATTTTAGCAAAGTATGAACAGTGAAAACTTTGATTTAACAATATTATTTTGTAGGAGTATGCCTCATCTATAGAGATTTTAAAAAAAAATTTGCCTTGGAAATGATGCATCCACACAAGGAAAGAAATGATTTTTAGCTGATTTAGAGAAAATTACAGTATAACTACGTCCTTAGAAAGCTTTTGATACTATATTAATTAAATTAAAATAGATTACAATGAAATTTCTATGTTAGGAGTACCTAGCTGAGTGAAATATGACTGCAAACTGACAAAAGACAGAATTTCTCTTCTAAAAATGTTTATTTGTTTGTTTTCATCTTTGTAGAGCTACAGGGAACTCTGAGCTAGCAGGCAAAAGCTACTGAGTAACAGCTCATGATGTTGAGAGTTTTTTTTCATCCCTGCCCCTGGCATACATCCATGTTCTGAATTTACATGCTGCTGAACTGCATCCAAATAAGTGTCTACACATAGTTACAAATACATCCTGTAAGCCAAAATAATTGTTTCTTTTCACATGAATCATCCTGAAGAGCATTTTATTATTACGAGAAAGTTTCTAAAAATATAGGATGCCCTATTTGGCATGGTATTATAAAAAACCCCCATGGTGCTAGATTTGAAAATGTCCCCTCCATGCCAATTCTTACCCCAGCTGGCTGCTGGATCTGAGAGCAGAATTTGGCCTACTGTAATTAAATCCAAAAATTGCATCAGATTTTAACTAGTGTAAGACCTTCCTTTTTGGTGTAACAACAATGAAAATTTTTATTTATTTGTTTTTTGTGTGTTTCTGGACTACAGGGCAGATGCTAATGTGAGCTGGTAAGAGAAATACACCTGAAATGTGTTGATAATGCCTAATAGAAATTCTGAATCACTGCTTCTGGACTCATCCACAAATACTTATATATTTCTTGGCTGTCACTCTGAAGACAACTGCTGGCCTTACTGCAGCTTGCTGTCAGAGGAAAACAAAAGCTGGATGCTTCATCTGCCAAGTTCTTCTTGCAAGTCTCACAGGCTGCAAAACAGAATTTGCTTTGGGAAGTTTATCCCATGCTGTTGGAAATGTTACTGGTATAATACAGGCAGGAGGCTGGCATGGGCTAATCTAAACACTCCAAGTTAACTAGAACTAGAAGATTGTTCTGATCAGCATTACAAGAAGGTAAATGAGTGAGAAGGACAGGGAAGAGAGAAATAAATGTGAAGGTAATGATTAAAAGAAAATTTTGAAAAGTGAAGCTCCATCATGTTAATTTCTTCACTTGAAAGTTGTTTGAAGTCCCCAAAATCTTTGCCATTTTAACCTGAAGCATAATACAGTCAATTAGAACAAGGGATGTCTTTGCTCTTGTCTTTATGCTTGAAAAGGAGTCTCTTTTTTGGAATTTAATAGGACAAAACACAGGGCAGACCCCTTCCATTGTACTGTATTGCATTTGCTTGTTCCATCAGGAAGGTTGAATCTGCTGAGAGAATGAGGAATTAATCTCTGGGGACCATAAGATTTATGATGAGAAATCATACCCTGCTTGGCATGGTTTTCCCATGGGCAGTGTTATTGCCCTTATTGGGGAGTTTTCCACAGCCCTGTGGAGAATAAGAACAGGCTTGGTACTATTTGGTTGAAAGCACACTCCCAGCACTGGCATGGATTGGATCTCAAAAGATTTAGTTTTAATGGTACTGACTTTTGAGAACTGCATCTTTATGTTTGGAAAAGTATATCTGGAGACATTATCCAAGTACTTTTGTTTGTTTGTTTGTTTTTCATGGGGTATAGCTGTTGGACGCAAGCTGGACCAGAACATGGATCTGTTTGCTTACAAAATCACTTTCCTCAGTACCCAGGTTGGGTGGCAAATCACGTAGAAGTCTGTGGGATAAAACCTGTAAAATTGGTAACATTTGTTCCACTGTGAGATAGAATTTTATAAAGAAATATGACAGGAATTATTCTTGAAGCTGCAAAGCAGATTCTGCTTTCAAAAGAGGTGCCTGTTGAGCAGCAAACAGCACTGTGCATACAGCACAACCTGAAGGCAGCTATTCAGTGTTTTTTCACAGTTTCTCTGTGTCAGAAGCAATCCAGATCATTAGCTTCATTCCAATTTTGACTGTTTTGATCACTCTTGTACAAAAAATTATTTAAATGGACATAGCACAACTAAGGTAGTTGGCCTGCAATGCTATTAGATGTACCCATCTACTTACAAAGATAAGTAAAGAAGTTATGTTGTAATATTCCTGTTGTAATATTCCTGTTGCTATGTTGTGTTGTGTAGGAGAAGGCCAGGTGATTTTTCTCAAAAGAACTGATAGGCAGAAATCAACAGGTAAAAAAAAAGGTTGTGTGGGAAAGAAAGAAGCCACTCACACTAAAAGACCGTTAAATCCTTAAACAGAGATTGATATCAGAAACTGATAAAAGAATCTGATTATTACTACAAATACATCAGCCCTTAAAGAATTCCAAAGAATTCCTGAATCCCCTGGATATATGTAAAAGGATATGCCAGGCAATGCAGGGTGTCTGCATCCCATGGCCTGAACTAGGAGAGCTAGAAGATGGAAGTGGAGGAGGAGGAGAAGGTTCAGCAACAGATTATATTAAGACTTGGAAAGATGCCTCTTCTAAGCCATATTAAATACAGAAAAGGTCAACATTTTTGGCATTCAGGCCAAACCTAAATAAGAAGGGTTCAGTACTGTGCAACCCCTGTAATATGCTGTCAGCTCTTTAGCAGCTAGAAAAGATGTTATCAGTCAAGGCAAGAATGCAGAGGAATGTTCTTGGAGGCTTAAGGCAGATAAAATAAAGGAATAAGCTGTCACTTTGTAGTTTGCTTGTTTGTTTTTTTGCCTGAGATCAAAAAGATGTAGCAAATACACAAATTTTATAAACCAGAAAATTTTATTCTGAAGGGAAGTAAAAAGAAAAACAAAAGATAACCTTTGAAATAGCTATCAAAACTATTTCTCTCTTGGCCTTTCAGTCAAGATGCCAGTGACACGCAGCATTAGTTTGTATAAAGACATGACTGGCCAGGTGATATTCAGATATGATGGTCTAGTCATTGTAAATGGAGACACTGAGAAAGAAGACACGGAAGAATATCAAACAGAATTAACCAAGCCCTGCAGATTTAACCTTCTGTGTCACCTTAAATGAAAACTATATTTAAACTGCACCCTTTGCAAGCCTGGAGATGCAAAGGTAAGTCAGCCCACATCCTTCAGCACAGCACGTGGAAGTGTCTTGGTTCAAATAACTATCCAAGGCTCACTGAAAACAGCAGCAATCATTACAGCTGCTTTATTAGGATAATAATTATCCCAATTACAGGGAAGAAAAAAAAAAAAAGAGTAATTTTATATTGTCTGGTTAGCACAAAAGTGGCCCAGAGTGTGGAACTTTATTCCAGCCACTGCCTTTAAATGGACTGCAACAGCTAAACCTTTGCTTCTATTTTATTGCCTCAGTCACAAGGTTTTAAGCTCTATTTATACAAGTGGTTCGAGTTATAAAACACACATTATTACTTATAAGTAATTGAAAATAGCCTCCCAGACAAACACAGCTCTGGCCACCTGAACTGTAAGTTTGCTGAGTAAAACTCTAATTTGATAGGTGTGGGACAAATGGTAGATATCCGGCACTAATTCTTCTGCATGCCATTTGATCCAAAGATGTGAGGAAAACAGTAGCAGAAGTATACACAGTTATTTTGAGCTTAAGTCACAAGGAAAATTATTGGGGAATTGCAAATGTCTCCCATTAACTTTTTAACTTTATTAGTATGTTTTCAATTTAGCTGCCGAGCTCCTCCTTTGCAGGTCCTCCAGGAATGTGTAGAAAAATAAGGCACTTGATAAAATATTTCCATGCAGAATTTTGTTTCAGCTCTGCAGTAAAATGTACACACTCAAGGGCAGACTTAGGATTTTTCCTCTTTAGGCTGGTAGAAAGTGTAAATATTAAAGAAAAAAAGAAAGGCTTTTGAAAATAATGCACATTACATATCTAGAGAAAAGTAAGGATGGAAGTTAAAATTTGCAAGAAGAAAGCAAAATATCCTCATTGAAAGAAATTTCTGAGTCTTCTGCTGAGGAATGACTTTGGACTTTATCCTGCTGCCTTTAAGTAAAATAAAATAGTTCAAATCAAATAGAACATCCTCCTAACATAGGAACAAGTACATCTGGAGTAACCTGAATAAAACCTATCCCCAAAGTGTGGAATTTTCTGTGGCTGCAGAGGATCGTGGCCAGCTGAAGTCATCTTCTGTTTCTTGTAAGCTTGGGTAAAACTTTCAAAGTCAACTGAGTGTCCTTGAAGAAGCTTAGCTGCTTCAGAAACTTTTATTCTCTACCTCTTTCCAAACAACTTTTGTGTGTTAGCTTCCAACATATGCCCTTTAAATTGATGCCATGAGTGCACTTTGTACTGGAATGCAGCTGGAGCTGGCAGTATAAATAGCTGCTCTGCTTAATTACAAAAGGAAGGTTGTTTTCTTTTAGAGTGCTGGCATCACAAGCATAAAAATCTCAAATTCATTTCAGAAAATTTAAGATTCTGAACTTTACATGTTCATTTCAACACTACCAATATGTATGAGACCAGTTAAACCTTAGAGCAGCTTTGAAGGGAAATGCTTCTGTAACTACAGATGGCTGAACAAAGTCAGAGAAGAAGCTAAATCCCTTTGTGCTCATCAGATCATACTGAACACCACAGAGTTGACTTTTCTTATTCCCTTAACTCATACTCTGGGTAATAGAATTTTGTGCATATGTATGCACAGCCCACAACCCCCTGACACCTGATAAAGATTCTTACACTGAATAAACATTTTGACCATTCTAAGCATTTCTCAGTCTACAGGATGAGTAAGACTTGAGGAGGGTTTGGCCGAGCAAGTTCAGTTGACACCAACATCAGATTTATTCTACTCTGGGACAGTGGATTAGCATAGCATCAACATGCCACTAAATCAAGCAGAGCTAGGGGTGCAGAGCCTTTCCTGGGCTGGAGTGCCTGTCCTGTTTGGAAGTGCTCAGTGCCAAAGCCCACAGCTCCATCTGGCTGCACTGGTGTTGCCCAAGCCAGGGCTGCCAGTGTGGTGGTGTTCACAGGAGCACTGCTGATGGCCCTCACCCACCACAGCCCGCAGTAGGCAAATATTCGTGGCCTTCAGGACCACCTAGGGGGTTTGGTGACAACAGCACTGTTGCTGCTTGCTGCTTTTAATTAATGGCAGCAGACTCTTCAAACAGAATGGGGTGAAAATCTCTCTTTTGGAAAAAAAAGCAGAGAAGTTAAAAATTTCCAAAACTGTTTGGAAGCTCCCTGAATTTCAGCAGAGCACATGTTTGGAAGGTGTGGTTTCCCTTCAGCTTTACAAACATCTGAGAGAAGGAGCCACTGAAGCTTGATTTCCAGACCAGTTATTTCTCAATAAGCATCTGAATGTGTTATTTGAACAAGCTTTTTTAGCCTTTTAATGTTTGCCCACCCATCCCTCAGTTGATCTGCTCTTCAAAGCAGCATTGTGGAACTGTGCCAGCAAAGTGGGGCAGCAGGGCTTAGTCTCCATATGCTGCTCAAAAGTTGCACATGAAGTCCACCCACCAGAACCACATTGCTGTTTGGGGTATTCTGTTTCAGAAATCCAACTGCGACACTGAGCTCAGCCTCCTATCATCAGGAGCTAATCTTAAAATGACTACTAAGTGGTCTGGACAGCTCTGAACACCAGAGTCGGGGTCACAATGTGCTGCACAGCCAGCACCTGGGGGTGAGGGGTGCAGGATGGGTGGCACTGCAGCTCTGCAGTTGAAGTCTTCCAGAAAGTTGTGGGTCTTTTTCACTGGTGAGAAGAGCACATAATTTGGACTTGGTATCTCTAGCCTAAATCACAGAGCATTCTTCAGTTGTATTTGAGCTATCAGAGTCTCCAAGTCTCCAAGACTTCATCTCATGTCAGTCTCATTCCCCATAGTGTGCCTTTCTTCTAACTACTTCAGATTTTCATTCCTGAGCACTTCTAGTTATTAAAAATCTTATTCACATGCTCACTGGGACCAGTCACTTCTGACAGGAGAATAAAATATCTTTGGGTTTTTTTGTTGCCAGTTTTCAGACTATACAAACATAGTTATACCCAAACAGATGCTTTGCCAGGTTGCCACAAAGAATCATAGAATCATAGATATTAGGGATAGGAAGGGACCTAGAAGATCATCTAGTCCAACCCCCCTGCCTGAGCAGGATCACCTAGACCAAGTCACCCAGGAATCACACCACGTAGGTTTTAGTGCCTAAAGAAGGCTATTCAGATAGGAAATAAGTAAATCACATTTTCTAGTCTTTTTACTAGAGGCAGTTTTCTTCCTACCTGTGGTTCATGGAGCTAGAAGAGATGTGTTTGAGCCTTTGAGCCCTCCTGAGTTAGACCTTCTGTGGGTTGGTATTCAATAGGACACTAGAAAAGAGTTATGAAGGAAACAAACCAACAAACAAAGAAACAAAACAAACTAAAAAAACCCACACACCCCCCAAACAAACAGATTCACAGATTCACAGATATTAGGGGTTGGAAGGGACCTAGAAGATCATCTAGTCCAAACAAAAGAAAACAAACAACCAAATACTTCTCATTCTTTCTATTAATAGACTAGTATTTATTTTCACTCATAGTTCTTCTCAGTCAGGGACTAAACACAGCCTCTAGGAACAGGGAAATTTGGGTACCACTGTCTGTCTCAGGATGAGTCACAGAGATGGAAAGAAACACTAGCAGAGTGTTACAGGGCATCTCTCATATCCTGCCACAGCAGTTACAGGATTTGTAATTTTTCTTACAAGAAAGGCACTGCTTTAGTGGGGTGAGGACCCCTTAAAAAAAAAATAAAAAAAAATTAAAATAAATCCAGCAATAGAAGGTCAGTGACAGGAGCTAATACAGCTTTTCTGGCAGTAAGAGAACACCATTGAGTCAAATTATCATTATCCCTTTACATGATGCATCAGAAAAGGCTGCTGAGTAGGTTTTCACAAGTGATATTTGTGAAAAAGTTGTAAGTTACTAGGAGTTATAAGGAAGTTGCAATGACTGAAACAAAAGGAGGAAAGATTTCTATGGAGAAAGGTGAAGTAATGGTAAATAATAAAGAGAAATTAAAATGATGCTTCCAATGAGAACTGAAAGTGGAAAATAGGAGGTGGGACACCTTCATCTAAAATAAAGCCAAAGTAATTCTGACATTGTAGAAAGCCTAAGTAACATAATTACACTTAATGATCTGCCTGTTCTGGCATTTTAAAATACTGGTGTGCACAGAAGGTGACCCCAAAAGAGCTCATGCCCTAAATATGATTGTGATCAGGGAAATATCAGAAATCTCACAGGACAGTTTTCTTACGTTTGCAAATTGAAAAGGTAAAAAAAACCAACCCAGCTCAGCTTCTGCAATTTTTGCTGTGTTCTGTGAGCTGAGGTTTCTTAGACAAATTCTGTTCTTATTAATATAGCAAATCAAACACTTATTTTCAAACTGGACAGTTTCACTGATCCTTTTATTGCTTCTGCAGCCACTTAGCCCTGACTTTAACTATTTATGCCATCTAAAATAGAAAATCTTAATAATGTCTGATATAAACATTTTTAAAAAACCCTTATTATAATCTAAAGTCAGTACAACAGGTATTTTTTCTATAGGAATCTCGTAGCTAAAATCTCTCAATATCTGGTATTTGTGTTGAGAGAAGCTGGAGTCCCAGAACCAAAATAATCTACCATTTAAGACTGAGCACTTCAGGCTCGTTACTCTGAGAAACAACCACAAGGTGGAGATGTTACAAGCTCTTGTTAGCATTTAGAAAGCACCTCATACCCATTTTTGCCAGTTTAATCTAGGGAAATCACATTTAAAATTACAGTTGTCTCTAGTTAACAATTACACAGCAATAAAAGCAAAGGAAGTCAGTAACAGCAAAATAATTAAAAGAAAAGCCAATTCTATCTTGACCTTGCAATTGGCTTCTTATCTTTTATAAAATTTAATGATACTAAACTTGATTATTTCTTTCTGTGAAGGGACATGATTTGTATTAGTGAAATAAATTATTTGCTAAAGTAGACCTTTACATGGCCATGCAGAAATTATCTTGACTTTAATTGTAGGGGAGAGCAGCAGAGAGAGAGCACAAGCTGGAGTGTGATGTATTTAATCTCTGATGAAATTAATTTATTAAATTAAATTAAATTAAATTCTGTACAATTAAATGCTATTACCTCTTGTCACACCTGCACCATAGGATCTGTGGAGAATTAGATCAAACTCAGGAAACTTTCAAAAGTAAAAGGCAAAATTCACAATCTATCTCATTCACAGGGATAAGGAAGAGGAATAAATAATCCTGGCATTTTTATATTCCCTACCAAGTGCATTCAACTCCTTTCCTGAAATCTTTAAAGCAGATTTTTGACAACATTGTGACCATCTGAGCAGTCAGGAAATGTTCTTACAAAATGAAAGATGTGGATTCCAAACTCTGAATAAAAAAGGAAGGTTGTATAATTTTTCCACTAGGATAGGTGTAAAGGAGCAATAGTCACCTTCTTCTGACCTCCAGTTTTTAGCTGCTCTTGGGAATCTAGATCCCAGCTTCAAAATGATTTCTCTTTATAATTTTCAAAAGCATTGATCTTTCATTGACCACATTTTTGGCAGTTCAAAGAACAGAACTGGTTTATAAGATTGCTCTGGAACACTGAATTTTCCTGGAGTGATAGGGTCTTCTATACCCAGGAATGCTAGGTTTTATCTATACTCATAATTTAGTCTACCAATTTCTCTCCCTTTTTGCTCCATTTTCTAAATTCCTGCTTTTTGTAGGCTATAGGGATATGTCCTGCAGGACTTTCCAAAATGTAACATACTGCTGTTGCCAGAAATCTAAGGGTTTGGAAATGCAAACAACGCTTTCTATAGGAGTGGAATTTAATCTGATTTACAAAAGTATGACCTGAAGAGTTTTTACACAACTATCTCGACACAACTAAGTTGTATGAAGTATTTTGAGATATGAAAAAAAAATCTCTGGGGAGTAGTACTGGTGTTATCTGCATCTGGTAAATGTAAAATTTCAGAATCACTTAAATTTAGGTATAAGTCATCTGTTCTTTTCCGGGAGATACAATCTAATAGAGAAGGAAACAAAAAGTTCAAGCATCATCATAGCTCTAAATCTCCATAAAATATGTTACAATGCTATATAACTGCTGAGTAGAAATTGTGTGTATGTTACATATTCATTGCTAAGAGTTGTAAAATTATGCAGTTATAACTTTTGGAGCCAATTTCTATCAAGCTCATCCTTCAAAGCAGTAAATTTATCCCCGTGGAGTTCTCATATTACAGAAATATTATATCTATATGTTATGGGAATTAAAGAAATGGAAATGAAAAGGAATTTGCTCCTGTGTTTCACATATACTATTTGTTTTAAAATAGTTTGTTTTAAACTATTGTTTTAA